>OMNN01027979.1:0-37252 GCA_900302755.1 Chromis chromis
GTACATGTGCTACCATTTTGTTTACTAAACAATAATATAATGCACAAGGCAATGAAATACAAAAGCTTCAACTCTTAGTTGATAAAATTAATAACAATATTAGGTGGAAACCACGGGGGGGCACTTTAATCCATATTTGGGGAACCGGATTTCAACACAAGGCAACCCCGGAACTTCCTCATCCAATCAGAATTCAGCTCAGGGTGACGTAGCTCAGTTCAACATTAGCAAAGTTCGGACGAGATTCCGCGCTGCACATGAAGCGAATTGAGCCGCCTAAAAAGTTGGTATTTTACACGAAAACCAATTACTACTACGAGTGAGAAGCAAGTTGATTAATGGTGTTGTTACTTGCTAGCCATGTAATCTAATCTTTTTTTTTTTTTTTTTTTTACTTCATATACCACCGTGGAACACGAGTATTTGCTACAAGCTAACTAAGCTGTAAGTTACTTTTCAAAGTCATCTTGCTAGCTAACTGGCTAACTTCGAAGGCAACTGCTTTCCAGAGCGGGTAGGATAATAATATTGAAAACGTTTTTTAAAAAAAAAGTAAATGTAGTTGCTATTGTGCTCTGCTAAGGTACTTGTGAGAGATGGGAAGAGAGAAGGACGCTAAAGGAGACGTGAAGACCAAGCATAAGTCGACGAAACTGAAGAGGCTGAGTGATCGTGAAAGCGCAGGTGCGGGGGAAACTGTCAAGAACAGGTGAGTGTACCTGTGAGAGATGGAAAGAAAAATGGACTGAATAAAGATAAGCTGACATGCACAGTTTAGCTAACTCTTAATCATTATTCCACCGTGAGAGATTGAAGTGCCATTGCATCTCCATGTCATGATTGCAACGTTAGAGCAGCTCCCTAGTAATAAATGCATGTGACCTGACTGCATTCACATCCAACATCTGGTCCACATCTACACAGTCCACACATCAAAGCTGTTTTTTTTTTTTTGCCTTTCATGTTGTTAAAATGTGGAGACAAATTAATTTAAATGAATAAAAAACATACATATTATGGCAGTATGTGTGCCACTAAAAAAAAAAAGACACGAAAAAGAGTTACTGAGAGAGTTCTATGGTGTCTGAGCTGTCTAGCTGGCTGGTGGCATTGAGTGCATGCATTCATTTCACAGAGTACAGTGGGTACTCCATCTTCATATGAATAAATTAATTTACTTTGATATCTGATGCGTTTATTACCATGCATATGTGAGCAGACAAATGAATGCGGAGTGATCTGTCATTGGCTTGTGTAATTGATGAGAGCAGAGAGATGAATAGACACCTGTAAGCGCCACTGGCAGTGCAGCAGGCAGCTTTCTGTGACAGCTAGCCTCGTGTTATTTCATGGCACACTGACTGAATTACTGATTAAGGATCAACTTATCCACCTCAGCTACAAGCCTCATAGAAATAATTTTCCTGAGACAAGTGCCTCTTTCTTTAGCTGCTGTACTGCCTTAGTCAAATGTTCGAATTTGAGACTTCTGAATAAGAAAAATTAACATAGTTGGGGAGTAATTGCTGCTCGTTTTTTATGCTACATCAAGCCCTGAAGGTTGGAAAGGTCACACTGAAAAGAAACATGTTCAGAGCTGTAGGCAGATCCTTTGGGACACTGCTTGTCTGATTGGTGGCATTTTATAGCGTTGTCTGACTAGAATGATCCTAACCAGGCAGAGACACGAGTCTACCATCAGCCTAATATGCCTTTAAGCCCTCACTTGATAATAGTGTAGCTCAAACTGTCTTTTAGCAGCCCATTCGGTTAAGTCGAGAAAAGAAGAGAGGGTAGCTCTCTCCTTGCAGTTTCACAGTATTTCTTTAACTACTTATGTTTTAGAACTACTGCATCACTAACAAACGTTTTCTCTTCCTCTCATGGTCATCCCTGTCCTATCTTTTCATCCTGATGAGCAGCTCAAAGCAAGCTAAGTCTACAGAGAAAACTGATAATGGAAAATCTCACAAGAAGGTAAACCGGTTCTTTTCTTATGTTCTCTTTACAGTACCCAGGGCTAGCTGTGGCTATCAAGTTTAGTCTGACCCCCAGTTTATATGATCTCACTGGAAGTTCAGTGTCATGTCCACCAGGGAAGGGATTGTGATGGTCATGTGACTCTTGCCCCGTCTGGAATTAGCATGCTAAATACCAAGGTGAAAATTCCAGCCTCTGCTACACAGTGGCCCCAGCTCAGTAGCTATAATATGTGCAACAGCTTGTCCTAGTAGGTAACCTCCATGCTATTTGAATCCCACAACATTGGCAGAGTATGTTTACATACATACCAATACCCATACCTCTAGAAGTAATGTAGGAGCAGTGTATTATTTACAGTGTTTAAATGAAAGGCACAGGGTTGTGTTTAGGGCTGTAACCATATATGTTTATGTATTTCCTTTGGGTCAATCTGATGGTTATTTAAAAGTAGTTTCTTAATGAAAATTCTTTTTAAAAAAAGCACAATTTTCCAGGGCTTAAGTCTTCAAATTGCTTTGTTTTGTCTTACCAGCAATCAAATTTACTGTGATATCAAACAGGGGCAATCAGGAAATCATCACATTTGCAAAGCTGGAAGCTAAATGTTTTTCATTTTTGCCTGATAAACTGGCAATCAAAATGCTCTATTGATTGCTTAATACAATGACTACTGTGTTTTCTTCCTCCAATAAATTGAAGAACTGTGCAGAAGTTTGAATTTGTTCAGTGGGTACTGCACTCAAATTGTAATCAAGGACCTCAGATAGAGAACATTTTTACATGCTTCATTAATCAAAATGTTACATTATTCAGAGTAACAGATGCTAGTGTATGATTTTCAAAGCTTCTTGTATTTGTTTATTTTACTATGTCACTGTGCATTACGCCATGGGCCAGCTGTGTGAACGTCCTTGCAACACAGTTATGCTGTCCTGAGCTTTAATGCTTGTCCTCCCCATTAGGTCAAGACACTTAAGACAGAGACCCTGGAGTCAGCCAGCTGTGCCAGGTAGGCATGAAGTCCTAATGCCAGTAGATTGTATACTATTAACAGCTGAGACAACAAGCTGACAAGCTTCAATGGAACAAACTGTGCTGGAAATGTAATTTTTTCCCTAGTTTTTCATCTTTCTTCCCTCCCTCCTGAGGTGATGGAAATTAATCCTTGTGTTTTGATGTTCAAGGGCCCAGGACAGAAGCATTCCCCTTTTATACAATGTGTTAAGCTGTCTCACAGAAAATTAATTTCAGTCTGCATTGAAGACAAATATCGGTGGCTTGTCAGGAAAGTAATAAATGAGACTGCACGGTTTGAGTAGTTGGATGCTCAGCAGGGTGTTGCCAGGATGGCAGACTGTGGCCGAAGGCCTGCTGCGTCAAATCTGTCTCACAGCAGTGTTTCTATAGAGTTGATAATGGATTATTTTCCAGATGTGGATTTAGTCCAACCGAACGTGATGAGTGACATTTCAAAAGAGGTGTCAGTTGGAAAACTATTTTCCTAAATTCTAGCTTTTAATGTTTCCCTGTAGTGTTTTTTTTCCTTTCAGAAAGGCTCAGGTGGTAGCTGTGCTAGTTGAGTGGGTTTCACGCAGGGAGGAAAGTTAAGGCCTCGCAGTAGAGTTACGGAAGAAACATAAGGCTATTAGAACCACAGACCGTAAATGTCAATGGACGCAGTGACCCACCCTCCTTTGTATAGCTTTTTATGGATTTTGCTCAGTGGTGCAGTATACCAAAAAACACGACCATTTCTACCAACTCCTCCTTTTTCTCGCTCCACACTGAACACTTCCACTGAGCAGCTTGGCCTCAGTGTATGCTTAGATTTGCAAAATTAACGAAAGAAGGAACAGGGTTAGAAAAATGCTTCTGCTACATCTTCAATTGTTAGGGAAAATAAAAAGAGCCTTCACTCACAAGCAGTTTGCCTCCTGCAAAGGTTAAGAACACTGATGTGTCAGTAATTTCCTTAAGAATGGTTATGATTGTGACTGCTGCAGGCAGGCATTTGGGCTTCTACATTTACTTGTCACATTAAAAATCCCTCTGTCTGTGATGCACAAAGCTCTTGTGCCTGTTGTTACTAATGTACTCAGTGTGGCTGTATTTGGCCCATGTTCTCCTGATACTGTCAAGTAAAATGACAATGATACACAAGTTGTTTTGTAAGACTGTAACAGGAACAGGACTTTTACTTTTGTCATCATAACGTGTTCATGAAGAATTTAGGAATCTATGAACCGCTCCTCTGAGCAGTTGCTGGAAGAAAAATATACATGTCACAAGGCTTGTTGTTTGTGTTTATAATACAACTTTCTGTATAAATTCAAAAGGTCAAAACCTAATTAAAATGATAGTGTGATGTTTGATTAAAGATATCGTGGTGCATAAAGGTCAGTGATGACATGAAAAGATGTCCCCCCCCTGAACAGTCACCTTGTCTTGTTTTCTACTAACCTACAGCATGTACAGGTGAACAACTACAATGCAAAAACTGATTCTGTCAGTACGTTAGGTTCTGCTTTATATCAAAACACTTACAATAGGACTGTTCTTTTCAGTAGACATTTGACCTTGAGGGGAAAAGCATCAGTGTTAATAACATTAATCATGGCACTATTTAAAAGTCTGTCCTGAATCCTGAAACTGAAGCAGCTAAACAGAATCTAGCCATAATTAATTGTTATTTATTCATTCGCTGCTACAATGACTCGTCATGTCTTGGGAGAAAAAAAACAATTGTTTTTAAAGACAAACAAACAAACAAGCTTTTCAGTAAAACAATATTGAATTTGTCTTGTAGCATATTAGAAGAAATGTAACAGGATGGTTTCAGTCATTTTTTAAATTCTGTTTTAATCTGTCCAACAATGTATTTTCTTAAGCTGTTAAACAAAGACCATGTCTGTGTTTTATGCCTGAACGAATACGTGTTTGCAGTAAAGATCACATGGAGTCATAGACCGGAGAACCTTAGAGAAGGCTCATTACCTTCAGTCTGATGCCAACAGGGGTCATACTGTTGAAGAGCAAAGGCAGTACATTAGGCTCATAAGCACGTACTGGCTAGTTGCTACTATAGTGGCTTGTAATTGGGATTCAGTAGGCCAATTTGACAATTATGTGCTACAGTGCTTTATATCCCCCCCCTTACCTAAATGTTATGTGAAGGGAAGGAGAACACTGTTATTTATTAGCACTGGCGACTCTAATTTGATGATTTCTTAATTTAGGCCACTTCCCTACCCATCAGTCTCGACTCTGCAGGGAAATACACGCTTGCAGTTTTGTAATTATTTTTGTATTTCTAACTGCTGTAATTATGTCATTATCATTACTGTTTCGATAATGCTGCTTAATTACTACAATTATGTGTGATTTCTTGTGGTCAGTGAGTCATCATTGTGTGCCTAAAGATTTTTTTTTTCTTTCTATTCCACATGGAAGGGTAATTTTAGCCCAACTCTGTACCCAGCAGTGTGGCAAGCTGCAGTGAAAAAGGAGCCATTAAGCTTTTATTCTGCCTTGTTATTAGCTTTTTAAGTAAGGGCTAATTTAAAATCAACAGCTCCACTCAGATTTCCATTTAAGAAAATACAGAACGCTTAATAAGATTTTAGAAACGTGTTTGTTCAAGTCCTACACTATTGAAACAGGGTCCCAATGGAATCAAATAAATTGGAATTGAAAACATTGCTTACCTTCTGTAAATTGGATTTTAAGAGGGCGGTTGTTATTTTACTATAAGCTCAAGATTGGAACTGCAGTTTTGTAAGAATCTTTAAATAACTGAGCTTATACTTAAGCAGAAATGCATGACTCAGTGAGACTACAGAGTATAGACCTGGGGTTTAAGAAATACTGTTGTTCTCTCGTATTTTTGTCGTGTAGCGAGCCGGTGAAAAAAGAGCCACAGGATGATGACTTTGCAACAAAGAAGAAAGGGTTGAAAAGGAAAAGAATTAAAGATGAGCCCATTGAAGGCACCTCACAGTCTTCTGCTTCACCTGCGTAAGTCTGACCGGGTCTGTCGGTTAACGTTACTTTGGCTTACAAAACACATAAAAATTGAAGTGTAAATATGTAAATTTGGTACTTAATGAACTTCAACCTCCATTGTTTCCATATTACGTAAGCCATTTGTCTTCCTTCTGTCTCGGATACGTGCAGCTTAAAGAAAAAACATAAGGAACGTGGCCACGAAGAAGGAAGTGATGAAGAAACTCAGAAAAAGAAGCCAAAGAAGAGAACAGAAAAGGTAAACATCTGTCTTCCCAAGGTAATCTGTAGTAGTTTGCTGGAAATGCGGTTCACGGTGGGAGTGTTTGAATCCACATCTTAAGTGTTTTTCTGTGCTCAGACGGTAAAGAAAGAGGAAGGAGAGCATCCTGTCTCAAAAAAACCGAAGAGGACAAAGGAGGAAATTGAGGAAGCAAGACAGCTGAAGATCAAAATGAAGGAGGAGGAGGAGCAGAAACGCTGGAGATGGTTGGGAAAAGCAGTTTTCTTCTTTCTTTTTTTTTGTCTTGCTTTGACCTGGACCCACCTCACACAAACACACACACATACATACATGCACACACAAACTGCATGGGGAAAGAGGAGAGGAGCAATTTTCACTTGCTGAATACTTCCTCATTTTTTCATCATCTTGCCTTTTGTCAGGTGGGAGGAGGAGAAGTATGAAGATGGGGTGAAATGGAAGTTCTTGGAACACAATGGGCCCTACTTCCCTCCTGAGTACCAGCCTCTACCTGACAATGTTCACTTCTACTATAATGGTCAGTTGAGCATTGAAGTAGTGTAGTAGTGTAAGAAAGGGCAATTGAAACAGGGTTGAAAAGGTTTTACATGAGCAGTTTTTGACAGTGCCCACACATTTTCTTTTTATGGAAGTAATTTAAAATAATGTCGACACCTCACAGGTCCTGTTGAAACCATTTTTAACAAATTCAGAAATTTCATGCACTACAGGCTGTATTTCACTTTCTGACTAGAGTTCTGTGTATTTGTACTTAACCAGTCAGTAATAAGAACCAGTGTGTCTCCAGCTATATATGGCCAAGAACATGACAGCCTCTTTTTCATCTTCTTCCCTTGCATGGTCACCTCTTTACCTCTCATATCGACAGCTAACTCCACCTTAATCTAAATAGTAATTGTCAGTACAATCTGAGCCACATGTGAGCTCATTTTTGAAAGCCAAATTTAGATGGCCATGTCTGTAAGTTCAGTACAATCCATCTTTTGTCAAATGCAACACTCTTATTGAAGTATTATATGATCTAGATTATGAAAAAGCAAAAGCAAAACGTCTCTTCAGTAGCCTTTCGAAAGAAGATAGTGATTTCTCAAGTCTGAGCTTTTCATGGCATTATTTCATTCCATAGCCAAGGTGCGGTAAAATCTTAAACTCTGTCCCCTTTAGTCCTTGAAGTAACACTGTTCTGCAGAGGCATGCAGTTCCTTCTGGCCTAGTTTTGTAGAAGAGTAGTCATCTCAGTTGACTCAAAAAATGCACTGAAGTTAGGAGTGTTAAATTACATGGCTTTGCCTCCACAGTGACACAATCTCAACCCTTCTCCACATCTCTAGCAAGGCTAGATAACAGGCAAGTAATACTGGAACATCACAACAAACCCTTTTAAATGCTTTAACTTTGTGTTGGCATATTGTAGATGTGCACATTTCCTTTATCTTAGAAATTAAAGCCAGACAAAGTGAGGACTCTGGAGGAGGAGGAGGAACACTGGACAAAGTTGTATAGAAAACAAGAGTTCTTTGAAGTGAATGTATGGATCTCAGAATGCTAGTGTGCATGCACTCTAACTCACTTGCTCACACACACAAGACATACCCACGCACAGTTGGATCTTTAGGATGCCAGACATGCATTGGGTCAAACACTGATTGATGACTGTAATTGTTTTTGCTTTGTTTAGCAGTCGAGCCACAATGGTATCCTATGGGGAGTGGATTTGATCTATTAATTCCTGTGCGTGCATGTTCTTGTTTTTGTAGCTTAGCAGTGGGCTTGAATGTAGATCTCAGTCCTTGTCTCTGAACCTACCTTTGTGAAAGAATGGATTAGTCTGTCAGCCCTCCAGAGGAGCTGAGGTGGGCGGTATTGCATGTTGGTTTTTGATCCAACTCGGAGCTTCCAAAGGCTTGTGTGTGTTGGTGAACATCAGAGCTTGATAAGCATGTAGGTTATGACAGTAAGACCACAAAGCATTTAAAAAGCCTAAGTTTATTGGGATTGTGTTGTTGAAAAAATATTTACAGTGAACCAACGAGCTTCTGTTTGTGTACAGGTAAGAAGGTGAAGCTGGGCCCGGCAGCAGAGGAAGTGGCGCTGTTCTTTGCCCAGATGTTGGACCACGAGTACACCACTAAGAAGGTGTTCCGGGAGAACTTCTTTAAAGATTGGAGGAAGGTAAAGCCCAAAGACATCATACAAGTGAGGTTACCTGTACGTGTGATTGTGAATTTAGCTCCAGAAACTTCGTCTTGACACAACATCCAAGTTCAGTATTAGTTGTCTGGTTTCCAGCTTTGTGTTACAATATGCATGTGTTGTAAATAGTCGAATGAGAGTGTGACTGGTACATGCTCGCTGGTGTCTCTCAGGGTGTCCTCTGTATGGAGAAAACACCGTGCCAAGCCCTAAGGCATATCATGCAGAATTAATTTTGCGCTGCTTAGTGCTCAATGCACTTGAAAATACGATTTATGTGAAGGCATTGATATGCTAATCCAGACAACTAGCTCCCCTGCATATGAACAAATCCAATTAAACTGTTTTATTATAGCCGGAAAAAACTCTCCTCGCTCCACTGCCCTCAGTGCCCGCCCACTGTCGGGTGTCATTCATGCTTAGACACGCAGAGTGGCTGCTTGTCCACACTGTCAGTGTTTCTAGAGAGAGGTGTATGTGTGTGTGTTTTGTGCTTATCTAGAGGTCTGTTTTTGCATCTCATCTCCTATGACCACAGATAACAAAACTGGGCTAGATCATTAATGCTTGATGGATGAGAGTCATTTCCTTCGTTCTTAATGTTTATGTTCTGGATGGATGCTCTTTCATTTGTCTAATACTTAACCATTTTATGTCTTTCTTGTATTATGAGCTGTGCTTTTATATTACAACTATAAGTGTTATTGTGCTGTTTTTGATGATCACTGCTGTCACAAAGTGTGATGACAATAAGATCAAGATACCCAACTCGTTAAAAGCCCTGTTCCTTGTTTACTGTTTTGTTCTGCTGCTCAAGATCAGTATGATATGGAACAATAGACATTTTTGCTCTGCATGGGCTGATAGTCCCTAAAATGTTGGCCTCTACTTCCTGCATCAATAGCTTTCTTTCCAGACAGCAAGAGGCACTATTAAAAGCCACTCATTTTAGCAGCAGAAACTTCTAAGATAAAGCCACCACTGAGTCGCTCTGTGTTGCTGCCCTGTTAGTGACCTCTTTGATTCGGTGACCCCTTGTGCAATAACTTAGAAAGTTGACAATTATAGTTGAAACTCAGCTGCTGCTGCTTTCAGTGTGCTGGTGCTCACTTACAGTGTGTTCACAAATACTGATACAAAGTCGTAACAGTAGTTGCAACAGTGTTTGGTCTCATGAATCGATATTTCTGGAAATGTTTTGTGTTGTTGAACATGTAATTTGATTACTATTCTTTGACTGGAGAGTTGTTATGTGATGCAGCTGCCGTACTACGTTGTACTAATCTATATTGTTTATCTTATCTGTTAAAGTGACGGCATTCACACATAGGTCACTTTTACCTTAATGTTTGTTCTGGCTACATTTGGACATAACTATGACAGTGACCGAAAGAGCCAATGCATGATGCACGCAATATTTGTTTAAGATTGGACCTTCATTATGTTGTGTTGCTGCCTGTCTGCATGCAGTTCTGTCTTTTGCTCTGTTAAAAGTGGCATGGAAATGTTACTACGTCTGACCTATTAAGATTGCCCTTGCGACTTTTATGTAAAAGTTAACAAGCTGCTCATTCAGATGTGAAGCTGACATGTTCAGATGCCGTCAGATTATTGGCTACAGAGAACTGGGGAGCTGGAGAAGTCAAAAATCTGCAGCTTAAACAATCTACTGTATGGCGGTATGAAGTAGTAAACAATTTTCTGCTGTGTCTCCATTGGATCAGGATGATTGTGATTGGCTTACTCCTGTATGTTGCCTGCACTGCGTCAGAGGGTACTGAGCCTTTCTCAACTCCCCCTTGAAGTCTTGTCTGTCGAGCTCAGCAGGCGTTGGGCTGCAAAGCCTTGTCTCATTCACAAAGAACAGCAGCCGTTGCTGTACCTGCTTTTTGAATTTGTACGTGTGAGCGCCTTGTTTGGAGGAAATGGTCTGTACTCTGGCCTTTCATAACAACACTACTTTGTTGTTTTTTTTCTTGATCGCACGCTTCAACGCCATCAAGATGAGTAATTAAAGAAAAGGTCAATGATCTTGTTCTGATCATGCTTGTCTAATTTGTTTTTTATGATGCATTATTGCTTTAATGTGTTATTTGAACAAAGGTTCTGCACTCTTTTCATAGCTCCCAGTAAATTCAATAAAGCAGTGTTGTGTGCAGATGGTTTGTTTGTTCTTTCAGTCGAAGCTTTTTTACCCAGCTTGAAAGAGGTGTTGTGCATACTTTGTGTTATCAGTATTAAGAATTTGAGTTCAAATGCATTTGGTTTCATCTGTTTTTCCCAGCTCTAACTGTAAGCTTTTAAGCACTCTTACTACTTAATGGTGAATATGTATATTATTGCCATCATTAATGCAGTTTATTCAAAGTAGCGCAGATTTTGTATTTGTTTTCTGTCTATGAAATATCTGAACATTGTGTTTAATGCACACTGCAATTTCTTAGAGGCATTTTCATTTTTGTTTCGTCAGTGACTGAAAAGAATATTTGATTAGCTGTTATTTGTTCCCAATTCTTTCACTAAAGGATATCTCTGGTTTCAGTTTAAGAGAAAAACTGACTTGAGATGACACTACGCTTTTATGTAACATACTTTGTGCCTATTTAGGAAATGACCAATGAGGAGAGATCTCTGATTAAAGATCTTGACAAGTGTGACTTTGGAGAAATCCATGCTATGCATAAAGCCAAAGTGGAGGCCAGAAAAAACATGACCAAGGAGGAGAAGCAGGTAAAACTCAGGCTTGTTTCTTCTGTGCTGTTTGCTGTAATTTTCATAATGTCTAGCGTTATATTTTGTGTTGGTGTCTCAAGGACATCAGTGGACTTTTCTGAGGATTTGGATAACGGATTATTTCTGTTTTTTATATTTGTCGCAGGCTTTGAAAGAGGCCAACCAGAAGATAGTGGATGAATACGGCTATTGTCTGCTGGACCACCATAAAGAACGCATCGGAAACTTTAAGATTGAGCCTCCGGGTTTGTTCCGAGGTAGAGGCGAGCATCCCAAACAGGGTATGCTGAAGAAAAGGATCCAACCAGAGGATGTCATCATCAACTGTAGCAAGTGAGAGTGGGATTGTTACTTTTTGGGAAGCAGGAAAACCCTTATCACTCGCTGCTAAAACAAATCTCAAAGGTGTGACCATCTGGCTGGGTGTAAAGCAGAGAACTACCTACTGAAGGCAACAGACCTAGGTCCTGATGCAGAAAGTGATTTAAAGTGTGGAATCACAGGCAAATCACTTCTGTCTTTTAAAAAAAAAAACGTATATAACTATGTTTCTTAGTATTCAAAAGAGTGTATCTATATCAGATGCACAGTCACTGGTAATATCCTACTACGCAAGTTACTGACAAAAAAAATATGGTTATGTTAAATCATTACGTTACTCAAAATATGTTGCTTGTTTACTCACAGTTACTTGGAATGCTGGCCAAAAAATCTTTCTTTGTACTTCCTCACGTAGACAAAGATTGCATTTATGGCAGTACTGTCATTCATTTACTAGAGGCTTGGACCTCTGAAGCGTGTACTGTGCATGCACATGTACTGTGACTGCTTATATTAAAACTTAATTGCACTTTCTCCTGCTCTGGCAGAGAATCCCGTATCCCTGTGCCGCCTGCTGGTCACCGCTGGAAGGAAGTTCGACATGACAACTCTGTGACATGGCTGGCCAGCTGGACAGAAAACATCCAGGGCTCCATTAAATACATCATGCTCAATGCCAACTCAAAACTCAAGGTAATCAGTCTGCTGTAAAATAGGGAGAAAATGAACATACTGATGTTGGCACACAGTTATTTTGTCAAAGGCTGCAACTGGCTTAGGTATGAATAATTATTTTCCTTTTATTTAGGCAGTTGTCCCAGAAAAGAAAAGTATTTGTTTATTCTTTTAATTCTAGGACAGACAGGCTTAGTCTGTCAGAACTGTACTACGTCTGTTTCAAAGAAGTTAACTTACTAGATGTCTACTGGTTGTGACTCGTTCCGTTCCTGTCGAGTCCATCACTTAATGGTTACATTAGGTTGCATAACAAATAGCATCCCTGGATCTCCAACTGGACTGGAGTTAATGTTTGACTTTTTAAAATGGTGAGTCTGAGAATGTTTAGGACTGCAATGGCTAAATTGGTGGAGCACTTTTAAGGCACTTCAAAGCATTCGATAAGCTTGCCTTTTTCAGCACTAGTTCTTTGAGGTCAGCTTGATGCCGTTCAGTTTCCAAATAATAATTGCCAGCCTGCCTCTTGCTTATCACACACAAAGCTGATTTACCAAACTATTTCTATGAAGTGATTCAAGAGAAAGCGTTACATAAAATTACAAAACAAAAAATGATCACAAGAGACATGAACACATTAATGGAAAGTTATGCTGATTTTAAATGTGAGTCCTCTTGAAAAAAAAATGCAAGTAAATGTAAATTTCTTTAAGCAAAATTCCAAAGCATCTCTGATGTGTTATGTGCTCTGAATGAAGTCCCTCTGTGTTACATTTACTTTGATGTTTCGGGTCATTGTTCTGCTGCATCACCCATCTTCTATAGAGCTTCACCTTGTGGGCAGCCAAACAGACATTATGCTTTAAGATAATTTGATAACTTGTGACTGCATTGCAATTAATTTGCAAATAAACTTCTGCAGCGTCTTGCTATTCTTCTTCCCTCTCATTTCTCTCCCCTATTTACTCACTCTTCCTTCTTTCCATCTTTCATTTGGAAAGGTTAAGTTATTCCACTGTTAGTCTCCATGACAATATCCATGTCTGTTGACTGATGGTGGGTTTAATTGTGTCTTGGTCCCAATATATAACCAGCAGAAAATGGCACATGAAGAGAATTTTATCATTAATGTTGTGTGTGTTTGTGTTACTCTATAGCACCCTGCATTCATGTCACAATTTCCATATTGAATGTTTCGATGTGAGGCTTTTCAAAGAAAATTACTTTTTGTTATCATGTTTTCACTTTAGTTCTTTGCTTCATGTTTACTTTTCTCCTCTTTCCTCTGTTTCCCTATCTTTATCACTTGTTCTCAATGCCTTCCTTTTCCTCACTCTTGCTAATCTTGCTTTCTCTTTTTTGTCTGCACCCCATCTTCCTCCTTTTCCTTCTTCCTGTCCTCCTATGAATGCAGGGAGAGAAGGATTGGGAGAAATATGAGGTTGCTCGGAAACTCAAGACGTGTGTGGACGACATCCGCAACCAGTACCTCAAGGATCTAAAGTCTAAAGCGATGGTCACACGCCAAAGAGCCGTGGCCCTGTACTTCATAGACAAGGTCTGCCTTCAAATCATTGCACAAGAAAAACATCAGTTGTGGGCTGCTTTAATACCAAAAGCCATGTGCATATATTGAAAAATACTGTAATATGTCTTGATAGCCTTTTCTGTTATGTCAAACAGCTGGATGAAAGATCTTTTGAAAGGAGAAAAATGGATTATATGTAGCCAGTTTCGTCCAGTGACCCCAAGTTAATTATCTCTGTCTGCATAAAGTGAAATGATAGATTGACCGTGTGATTGCTTTTGGCTCATGTCAAAGACTATTTCTATTCCGATTTTGCTTTGTTGTATTTACTGTGCAGTCCTTGATGTGGGTATATATTTAATGTGTGAATTGTCGGGACGGTGATAAAAATGCTGGGCATGTATTTGTGGATTTTGGGTGTGCGCTAATCTCTGTATCTTCTGACCTAAAAAAAAAGCTGGCCCTGAGAGCTGGTAATGAGAAAGAGGAGGGAGAGACGGCAGACACAGTGGGCTGCTGCTCACTTCGTGTCGAGCACATCACCCTGCATGAGCAACTCGATGGCAACGAGTGTGTGGTGGAATTCGACTTCCTGGGTAAAGACTCCATTCGCTACTACAACAAGGTCCCCGTCATCAGGAAGGTAAAGAATGTAGAGACACGCACTGATTGACCCTTCCACACCCACATGACCATACTCTCCCTCTTTAATTTGTGGATTGTTCGGACCTGATAACTTTGTTTTGGGAATACAGTATTTTAGATAATACAAGGCGAGTCTGTCCCTTCTCAGTAAAGGACATCAGCAAAAGACACCGGTGAAAGGGTTGTTCATGGTGATACAACCCCAATGTATTTCCTTGTAATAATGTAGGTTTTGCCCTTTGGGTTTTGGCAGAAGTCCCTGCAGAGAAGGTAATTTGCTTCCATGTCGATATGCACAGAGCCTGCAGCACGGAGGGAACTGGGACTTGTCCTCAGGACTCAGTCGTAGATTGGATTCCTGTGGCTGTAGCGGTTTAATTTGTTTGTCTGTTAGAATAGTTCAACTGTCCGTCTGCTCCAGTCTGCCTCTCTTGGATTCCGTCTTAATGGAGGGACGTTTTTAACCCACAAACCCAGAGCTGGTCAGTGTGGCCAAGCATCATACTGTGATTTGAATACTTTGGTCAACTTCCTGCTCTCTAAACAGTACTTAGTAGTCTGCTATCGCAATTATGATCCCTTTGCTTCTGCTATCGCAATTATGATCCCTTTACTTTTCTCATCATCTTTTGTCTAACGACACAAAATTAGCAACTTTAAGGCCCAGTTTTGACTGACATGACTTGGGAAAGCATTTATCGTTATTTCTAACATTTCTTAAGTTGAATTGCAGCTTTAAATGGATTTTCACTCATGAGGATACTTACTCTGAAGCTGCATATAAAAACCCGAGCCTAAAGAGCATCTTTGCTGGAGGTGAACAACCCAGTATTTCAGATTCTCCATGCTTGTATTTCATCATTATGTATTTTCTTGACGCACAGTGTATATTGTTTATATCTTAATCCTCTTATTTCCAAGCAAATTCTGGGCAGTTTTTGCTGCAGTCACATTTTCAGTCACTGTGGGCTTAATTTTAACTGCAATATAAAGTCCTGCACCTTTATGGAAACAGCCTAACCATGGCTAGAATTATAGATAACTCAGAAATGTTGTTTATGCAGTTGTAATTCCATAAATCCTAAAAAAAAAAAAGACCTTTCAATTTCTGTGACTATTTATTACACAAAGATTGAAAAAAAAAAAACTGGAATCAACGTGAACAACATTTTTCCAAGTGTGCACAGAGTTTACAAATACAGGGGGAAATACTCTACATACATACAATTTTTTTGGTTTAATTTGTCTTCTATCTGCTCTATGTAAGCACAGCCTGCAGTTCAGCCTAGTTCAGCAGAACAATAACTGAATTTTGGTGACATTAAGGTTGGTCACAACAGAGCAGATGTTTTTTTTTTTTTCACAATCTGTTTTGTGCAAATGCTTATATGGGTGAGTTTTTAGACACTTAGGGTAGAGTAAAGCGATTTTGAGGAAACAACGTTTTAAGCTTAATCTAACCAGTTAATCTTAACTGATTCAAAGTTTATGACAGGACTTAGTAATTAGTGTTAGTCTTCCATTAAAAAAAAACTGTCAGAAACAAAAAACATGGTAAAAATCAGCAGCAAAGGCAGAGAAAACCTGTATTCTAGTTCTTAGTTGGCCCAAGCTTCAAACACATTAGATCACATATTCTGTTGTGCAGCTCAGTAGCATCTTTCACTCTCCAACCTGCCCTTTAAATATCAAGTTTTTTTTTCCAACTTATGTCAACTTATGTAACGTCAATCAGAGCCACATGTGCTCCTTGTGACGAGTTAAATAGACTTTCAAAGCCATTTACAGGTTATTTTCACAGCGTAAAGACTGTAATGACAGGAAGCCTGTTGAAGCTGACTCAGAATTTCCCCAGTGCTTCAGATTTTTCACAGTTCACGGTACAACTTAATAGCTTGTTGCTGAGGTTCATGGCTACTTTCTATGTTTATATTAAGCCATTCTACTCCTCTGGTTTCTTGTAAGGTAATAGTAAACTTGTGTGACTTACCATTAGCAAAATCACTGAAAGTCATTGAATTGAAAGCTGGAATATAAGTCATTTGGACTAATCCATGTTGTGTTATTTTGATATTTTTTGCCCAGTAAATCAGCACACATGCTCATTTATCATTTTGAGTCATCAGTCTGAGTCATTTTTCAAGCTCCACTGGCTTTATTGTATTGCATTGTGATATTATTTTGTGCAAAGGAAGGCTTTTTTAATGTTGGTTGTTTGCACAGGCAATATTAATGCCTAACTGGGCAAGTGTCTACAACAGTACTGACTCTTGTCAGTTGTTTATCTGATATAGTAAATGACCATACAGACTATAGTGAGCAGGTCAGCTTATGCCACAATAGAAGAAAAGAAAATGTGTCTGGAAACTTTTTCTTTAAAAAAAAAAAAAAAAATCTTGTTTAGTTGTCTGCAATCTGTCAGACAGCTGTCATATTTGTGTGTGTGTGCATGTATGCATATGTAAATTTCCAACCCCTCCTCTGGTGTCAGCCCATGCTATCTACTATTCCAGAGATGGAAAAACAAATGTTAGCACCTGACAGCCAAAGTGTTTTGTTTCTTGGCAGAACATATAATTATTCAAATGAGTGCATTCAAAAGCATCACATTAGCTAGAATTAATTAGTCCCTGCATATTTTTGCATCATCAATTCCCTGGCAAATCAGCAAGATTGCTGCTAAATGTCACTTGGAATAAAATGGAACAAGAATGGAAGGAAAGAATTTCTATTTGGAACCCCTGGAGATGGTTGGAATCATTGAATCTTATTCTTAGGGTCTATATCCGGTTTATGCAATATATATTGCAAATGCATTTTCTGCTGGTTCTGCAAAATTCCTTCAGTCAGAGAACATGGGCACTACTGGGAATGAATGCAAAAATGGTAAACCTCGCAAGGCATGCTATGGACCGGCAATACTGTATGTCCCATATGTAATTTATTGGAAAAAGGTTCCATTAGTGTTTCTCGGTGCAGAATAGAAGAGTATGAATATGAACACCGCCTTGCATTTCTTCGCCTTTCACCACCCATGAATGCCGTGAAAATGACTGCTCTCTGCGTCAATGTATCTGTTTATTGTTTAAAAACGAGCACGTGCTGCACTTATTACTCAATTCAACACAAGTTAAAAGACTGAATGACTTCATCAGATAACCCCAGAGTGTGAGGGCGTATGCAGATGCATATTGTGCTTGGTACGGTCATCCTGCAGAGCATTTATTTCTAAATGATTACTTCCCAACACCCACATACTTACCCAAACACATCACAAAAACCAATTAGGTGAGCTCACTTTGGTGTCTCTGCTTCTCTGAGACTTTTAGACAGATACTGATTTACATTTTCATCCCAAAAGTACTGGCACTTTTTATAGATTCAGTTTAATTTCCAAGGGGAACGAAATTGACACACATATCAGCCAGTGAATATGTCAGTGTGGTTTTAAATCAACACATCTGTTGCTATTAATTGGAGACTTGCATATTTTACTGGTTTATTTGGGGAAAGGATGCATCTGTGGAACCCACAGTGTCACTGGAAATGTCAGATGTAATTGTGCCTATTTTACTCCTCTGGCGCTGCTCTAAGATGGACAAATGAAGTCAGGCTGCAAATACACACACACACACACACACACACACACACACACACACACATCCCACAATCTCACGTCTTAATTGCACTATAATGTGCATGTTTGTGTGAACTGAGTGTGTGTGTAATTTTCTCTTTTTATATTTTGTAACTCAGTTGTAAACTAACCTTCAAAGAACTGCTGTCACTTCAAAGCCTTTTCTGTTCATTATATTCATTTATTACCAACGCCGACGAAGTCAGGCCGTGGGTATGGCGGTCACTGCCGTCTGTCTGTATGTATGTATGTGGGTGGCTATGTCCGCACGATAACTCGAGAACAAATACAGATAGGATAATCAAACTCGGCACAGATGTTCATCTTCACCCATTAATTTTGGGGTCAAAGGTCAAGGTCAAAGGGCTACCTGCCATGTTTAGGAAGGCATCCGGCGTGGGTCTGCATCTCGCTTGAGTGCATTCTAGTTGAACTTAGTTTCACTTCTAATGTTTTGCAGCCAAGATAGTTAAATTGTCCCAGTCCTCCTCAGTGCGACACAATTTTGATTCAGAGTTTCAATGGTTGTTAGGTTAAAGTGAAACATATTAGATGATTAAATCTTCCTTTATATTACGTCTACTTGTGAAAGTCCTTTGATCTGATTTGCTTGTATATCTTTTCAGGTTTTTAAAAATCTTAAACTTTTCCTGGAGAACAAGCAACCTGGAGACGACCTGTTTGACCGCCTTAATGTGAGTATCTCAACAACTGTGTGCATTTATTTCCCTCAGTATTTTACATGCTTTATATCATTCCAGCCATCCCAGATGTTACGTTTTTGTTACTTTTGTGTATCATTGCCACTTGGTGCACTACATTTTAGTGTCAAAGGCAACTGGTTAAACAAAGGCTTAGTCTCTAGGTGAAAACTGATCACAAGCATTTTGAATAATTGCTAACTTAGTGTAAAAGCACCTGCATTTCAGCACTGGGTTGTGTTTAAAGTGTGACAAACTCGCCTGAGGTGTGTAATATTTGAGGAAAACGCAAAAAAAAAAAAGATGGTAAAAGTGAAATAGAATTACATTTTTTTATATATATATTTTCTAGGGACAGAAAGCTGCAGTAAAGGAAAAGCAGGGACTCAATTGTAAGGGGTAAGAGATGAGATTGAATGAGGATGAGCCATTGGTGTGGAGAGATGAAAAGGGTGAAGTGAGGAAACAGGAGGTGAGAAGAAGGGGAAGAATATTGGAAGCAGGAGGACTGAAAGCAGAAAAGGAATTTCAAAAGAGAGAGGGGATGGACTCCGGCAGATAAAAATGAAACTACGGTAGTGAAAATTGAGAGTGAACATGCTGGGTGGATGAATTTCCACACATAAAAATCTGGTGTCCTCTCAACCTCTTCCTCTAGCTGCAGGCAGCAAGGCCACACAAATTGCAACAGTTGTACGTATGGTTAGTCCACCACTGGCAGAAGTGTAATTTTTAGGCTGCATTCAGTCTTTAAAAAACACATTATTTGTGTTTTTGAGAAAACTTGTGAGGCGAACAGCCTGTCCTTGTTGAGGAAACTTATTCAGAAGTACTCATTATATAGTTTCTTGAAGTGGAAACCAAGCTACTAATGCAGCAACTCATGGTATGGTGACCTTGTGCTCTGATTGCAGAGACACTCAACAGTATGTTGAAGTGAAACAAAGTTGTAGGTGGAACCTTAAGCAACATGAGTGGCTACCTTGGTGGAATGAAGTGGAGGGAGAAAAAGATGGAGATGAGAAAGCATGTGGAAGATTAGAGCGCTAGCCATGTGTTCGTATATTAAGACTGACAGGTAGGAACAGGAAGATGCAGCGTAGGACAGGAATGTGAGCGTGAGATGAAGAGACCGAGCAATTGGACGAGGGAGTGCGGTGCCTCTGCTCTCTGCCCTCCAGTATGTCAGGAAATGTCAGTGTGTGTTGGAGGTGGAATGGTAATGGCTGCTGAGGGCAGGCCTGATTGACACCCGGAAAGGCCAGGACACGGAGAGAGTGGAGGGAGGAGAGGTATGGAGAAGTAGATGGAGCAGTAGGAAAGTTGACAGCTGGCCCGGGTGAAGGGTGGTTAAGAGAGAGAAGGTGGGTGATAGCTGGATAAAGGTGGGAGGTGAAAGAAAGGGAGGATGGCAAAAGGGAGAAGTGACAGCTGCAGCAGTTAGGGCAGGAAAGGAATGGAAGATGAGTGGAAATGTAGTGCGTGCTGCTATCGTCAGCTGGCCTAATGGGGAGAGAAGCTGGAAAAAGACGAAAATGGAAATCTCAGACTGAACATTAAATGAGAAAAACGTGAGGAAAGAAGGGAGCTGAAGACCTGTAACAGCCTCTGACATTTGGTCCCAAATTAGCTTGCCTGGTGAGCCTGATGTTAATTGTCTCATTCTCATTTCTTCTAATTTCTAACAGAATGAGTATTTTTATTTGTATATGAAAGACTGCCTAGACAAAAGGCTACAATAGAAGCTCACAATGACTGCAATTTGTCTATCAAATTGTGTATTCTAAGAACAGGGTCCTGCAGGCCCAGTGGTGTTATGGTGTCAGTATCCTTGAAACAAACTACCTAATATGATGTGGAGTTCAGCCATGTTTCAAGGTAAAAGTGTTCCAAATAGCCTCACCAGAAGGCTGCATGAAAAGCCTGCCATCAAAGAGATGAGACGCAAAAATGTACAATTTGAGATAACAGCATACACTTTGTGTCGGGGTACAGGCTTGTTTTAGAAAACCTGTTCTTTGGTTGAAGTCTACTGACACTGTTTAAAGTTACATGAGGTGACTTTCCATCCACCTGCTTTTATTTCCATTTTCGGTTTTGTTCAAAGAAAAGTGGAAATAGAAAAATGTTTTTATGTAAGAAAATGTTCACACTTTGCTGGAAACAGGCTAATAAATCACGACAAACATGATGCATAACTGAGACATCCCCTGAAGCTTCTCTCTACTGAGAGACCCAAAAAATTGTAACGTTACACATGACAAAAACACTTGATCTGTGTGAAGCGATGAAGACTAATTTAGAGCATTTATGCAAACATAAATGCAATATTTCCATCATGTTTCTTACAATGTTTTTCACCATTTAACTGATTTAACTGGCATTCTCATTGCACCCTCTTCTTTTGTTATGGTTTAATAGCACCTTACTGTTGAATTAGTGCCACCAGCTATTTATCTTGATAAACCACCTACTAATATTTGCATAATTGTAGTGGATGAAACTGCACATAGACTTCCATGTTAGTTTGAAGATTTTACACATTTGTATGGAAACCTACCTTGTGAGAAACAGAAGGATTAATGACGACGATTTTTTATATTCAGCAAAATGACGATTACGTGAGTGAAAGCGAATATGTGGGATATAGTTACGAGAGGGATTTAAATCAAATTCTTAAAATTCATTCGGGTTGTTCAAAAGCACACATGGCTGAGCAATGATGGTACAACACAGCGTATCATTAAAGTGTAATATCCTGGGTCAAATCCAACTCAGGAGCCTGTTCACTCATTTCTGTCCTACTCCAACCTGCCTAGGGCGACAAAATTCAATGGTTTTGAGTTGGAAAAAAACGACATACAGTAGCGTGCTCAAAACAGTTGAGAATGGTGGGGTAATGTGGCTTGAGCTTTCAAGTGTCTGAAAGCATTCAGCATTGGAACATGTCATTTTACTGAGTAATGTTTCAGAGAAAGAGAGGGAGAGAGAGAGAGAGATGTTGCTCATCAATATTAGATTGCAAAATGCTAAGCTGTGAGGATCGTGGTTTTTCTGAGCATGCATACAGAGATACCTTGTTGAGGTCTGAGTGTCTGAGCTGAAAATGCAAGTGCTCCTCTCTGGAGTCCATGTCATTAATGCTACAGTGCACACACTACCTCAAGTTACAGATTAACTGTGACTTCACTCTGTTTTCATTTAGTTATCTGCAGTGTAGTATAATCCCTATGAGCTGCTTTATTTGGCATACTTCATTGTTTTCCCTCCTCTCTATTGTATCCCGTCCACCATCTACCGGAAGAATTTTTCTTTGTTACATCGAAGAGAGAGACAGAGAACACACAAATTGGATCTGGCAAAAAAAATGAAAAGCAGATGATCATAGCTACTTGAGAATGGCAACAGTCAATATTTCTCCCTGGCATTAGTTGCCATCACCACAAATTGGCTTGTAGGATGTTAATGAGAAAGTCCAGTATGTTGCATCCTGTATTATAGATAGGAAATTAGAACTGCAGTAATGGCACATTGCAATAATGCCTTAGGAGATGACATGGATGACAAACACACACAAATTTGTGCACACACAACACACAGGTGCCAAGGGAGTTGGGGGGGTGGGTGTGAGAACTACCGTACTTGCCCCTCAGACTTGCAGACTCCTTCATTAGCATTGCAGGGGCAGAGTTAGGGAGCTCATTAGAAAGGCATGCACGGAGCTACAGCGTGTATGTGCAAATGTGTATACCTGCCTACCTACTCTCTAGCACATGCATGCACACGTACATAATGTATAGATGAAAACACAGCATCATTCTGTTTTAAATAGGCTCCTGCAGTGAGACACACAAATATTGATACAGGTCTGTGGCCTCAGACAGGCAGGTCCCGACCCCGGTCTGATTAAACCAGCCACATCATTACTGTGGTCTTCATCAGAATAATTTCTTCTTTTGTTAGAGCTCTGACCTCTTTAGCAGGCCCATCTGTACGATTATTTTTTTTCTTCACAACTGTTATGCTCTCAGGTAAATTTAAAAATGAATGTGTTGCTTGGATGTGTCCACATGTTTGCACCTCCTATCAGTGTGCGTGCAGTGAGCATCTGTTTGTTTTGCTTTCTCGCCAGTGTGTGCCCTTACACTGTTAACTGTGTTTCATCACTGTGCTGTTCTGTTGAAACTGCTGTCATTTCACAGGAGCTAATGGCTATCACACCACTGGCTACAACTCTAACTTGCTATAATACCTAAAGAAATGTCAGAGAGGAAATAGTGCTGTGATCTTTTTTTAATCTCTCTGCTCTAATGGATGCTGATGATAATGAAGGCAGAGATGGTATTTTATGTGTTTTATTTGTTATGTTATATTATAGATGCTTTAAATACTGCAGTGTCACAATGCCACAGTGCCACCCAGTGGGGAAGAACATGTATTGATTTAGTTGGATGAATGATTTTGTGATGACGGTTTGTTCTTTTTGTCCCTGTGCTTCTCATTTTTTTCCCCTTGCAGACAAACCTGATGAACAAACATCTGAGTTCTCTAATGGCTGGTCTGACTGCGAAGGTGTTCAGGACATATAACGCCTCCATCACCCTGCAGCAGCAGCTCAAAGAGCTCACAAACAGTAACTCACACACATTCACCACACTAACAGTCTAATCTTACAGAACATGCAATATACCATAGAGAGGATTTTTATTCTTCTCAGCTGCTGGATGTGTACCAGCTGCTTTAACACTGCAGCTTATTATCAGTCTGGCTCTTGTCATTGTGTCATTACCTGACTGGTTGGGTCATGGAGTCTCATGATAAAACTGTTGCACTTGAGATTCTTTTTAGTTTTCTTGGTTCAGGATACACTGACATCAGTCAGCTTTCTCAGTTATGGCAGGAGTACATTATCACTGTACCCAGTACTGTGCATCTCTGCCTCTCTCTTATCAGTGTCCCATTGGCTGCCTCTGCCACCATTCCTCATTCAGAGATAGAAGTGTCACACTCTTCTCATTTCTGGATTGCCGCTGAGAGCCAATATGCAGGCTGACATGTGGTTGCAGCGTGTGTTGTCTGAACCCCAGGAGGAATAGATGAAGCTAATAGGGATCTGAATAAATGAAATGAAATAGAAAAATGTAATTGTGTGAGTGTGTTGAAGGCTGAGATTTTGTGAAGCAGATGTGCAGTAATAACACGAGGGATGCCAGCATGATCTTATCTTCTTAAATTTCTGTGCATGCTTTTGGTTTGATACGTGTTCCCAGTTGGATTTTCTTGTTTAAATATAAATTGCAATTCTGTCACCCTCCAAAGAGTCCGACAATGTGGCAGAGAAACTGCTGTCCTACAACAGGGCTAACAGAGCAGTTGCTATTCTCTGTAACCACCAGCGGGCGCCGCCAAAGACCTTTGAGCAATCAATGGCTAACCTTCAGGCCAAGGTAAGGGCAGCTCAACTTCCTTTACTGGAGACAGTAATTCATCACATAGCTATGTGATGAATTACTGTCACAGTTTATTGACAGAAGACCAGGACAGAAATCAAGAAACAGTTCATTTTTGTAAGTCCTACAGCCCAGTCAATTATATTTTGACTTCATATGTAAGAGCTTGTGTCCTCATGTGGTCCACTCAGATTGATGCTAGAAAGGAACAGCTAGCCCTCGCTAAGACGGAGCTGAAACAAGCCAAGAAGGAGGCGAAGAGCAAAGGCAGCTCAGACCCCAAGCTGCAGACGTAAGTATCAAAATAGTGCGAAACAAGAAAATTAAAGCAATTAGAAACGATAGTTAGCAATCTTAAACTGCAATCTTCTTCTTTTAGACTAAATCACTAGCTACACACACTTACCAGTAGAAAGATACACTGCTGCTTTAGTGCTTCTGAACCACAGGTATAACAGCTTCAGTGTTAATAATGAGCTGTGGGTTAAAGCTATATGAAATATGAGATCTTGAAGTGAAAATTACGTTAGTTTTGGCAAGAGCTCTCCTGGTATCTTAAAGATGATTTTTGCTACTATTACGTTTTTTGTCACCCACATTGCAGTACAATGAGACATCCACATATGAACTACTGCATCTCTGTGGACATTACATCTAATTCATGATTGAAGGCTAGTTACTGAATGCCAGACAAGAATTTTTTTTTTCAAAAGATTGAAGCCATTTGTGGCCAAAATTTTATATTTGCATGGAGTCTGCACAAATTCTGATGGTGCATTTTAGCCCTGTCTATTGCTTCTAGCCCCTTTTTAAAAAAATTAACTGTTTTACATCAGATGTTTTTTTTTGCTTGTACTGAATGTGCAAATAGTTCACATTAAGACGACTCCTCCACACTGCAAGTCTTGTTTCTTAAACGCTCTCCCAGAATGGACTGCTTTGCTCTGTCATACCTGCCTTGGCATATCTTTTGTTGTCAGGGTGGTGGAACGTAAGAAGGCAGCAGTGAAGCGCTGTGAGGAGCAGCTGCTGAAGATGGAGGTCCAGGCAACAGACAGGGAAGAGAACAAGCAGATTGCTCTGGGTACCTCAAAGCTCAACTACCTGGACCCACGTATAAGCGTGGCTTGGTGAGTAAATAGTAACACGAACACTTCAAACCTACTTGATGCCTTCTTGAGAACACCCATGTATGCACGTGCTTACTGATTACCATTAATGTCTTTCTGGGGCCTGTATCACAAAGCAGAAGTTAGGTTATTTAGGTCATTTGTGACTTAAAGGTGGAGTCTGTCATTCTGCAGAAAGACGCTGATATTTGGCTAGTTAGCAAATTAAATAAGTTAGCATGTCCCTCTTACTCCCACTACTTCCTTTCCCCTTTCGCTCCTCCTCTTCCTCTTATTCTGTGTTGAAGCATGAATGCGCACAGGACACGCCGGAATAGAGTTGTTTGAATTAGTTTTCCGTTTACAGAGCCAGGGTTGTGTACAAAGTTTTTTCCAGCACACTCAGAGCAGACATCTAGCAGAAATTTGCTACACTTTACAGAAACTGCAGTGGATTAGAACCACTTGTTCCACCTTAAACTAAGAATTTCCAGTATTGCGAAGCCAATACACATTTAATAAGAGAGGATCGCCTTGGCAACCTGACCTTCAAGGCCAACTTGCTCAGGCAAGTTCATCTCAGTTTATCGAATCGATATGTGTAAACAACCCACCTACTGACTGACTGAGTCATCCACTTTACAGAACCTTAAAATGGACTGAAGTTTTGCCTTTATAGAATAACAAAATGGAAAGCAACATGCTTTTCAGATCATCAGACTCACTTTGCATTCAATGATAGTTTGATAAGAGATGTAATACATTTTTGGCACAGTTGTTTGTGTCTGTAGGATTTCTTCTATACATGTTGCTGCTTTGGGTGTGTTCATATTCTCCATCTGTGTGTCTCAGTGCTTGTTGTTTCTATGTGAAAATATTTTTGAGTTTTGATTTGAAGATTAACTGACAGGTTTAATTTAATATTTGCCCTGATTTGTTCAGGTGTAAGAACGTGGAGGTATCCGTGGAGAAAATCTACAATAAAACCCAACGGGATAAGTTCGCCTGGGCCATCGACATGACAGAGGCAGACTTTGAGTTCTAACTTTAAACTTCCAAAACTCCAGTCCCATAAGCTGGTACCAAGATGCAATTAAGGAAACCATTCACTTCATATTAGATACAGTACTTTAATATTGCATTTATAGTATGTTCATAGACGACTGATGTTGTACTTCAGGAGATTGTGTAACATCATCAAGCTCTGCCCTAATGTTTTGTTTACTTCTGTTCATTTCTGTTTGGTGCTTTTGGCACTTATTTTGAAAATCGCTGTTAGTTGCTTTGTTTGCACATTTTGTTTGCATTATACTTGCATTGAATAAAGGTTTCTAGAATGCAGTGAAATGACAGAGATGTGGTTACAATTTGTCAAAACACCACTTTTGAGTACATTGTTGTAAAAGCCTAATTCAACACAAAGATGTCAGTTTAAATTGACATTGACAATTATAGAAGATTAATGCCCAATTTCACTCGGCTTATTTGACTTTAAAGTATAATACTAAAATGTGAATTCAGTACATTATAAACAAGGCAGACCAAAAACCATGCAACACTGAGACGTTCTAGATAATTTTCATCATAAAATACAATTCTGGCTTGAAAAAATAAATACAGAAAAAACACTGTGAGCACCTCAGAGTTGGTTGCATTTTTAAAAATTCACTCAGCACCTGGCCAAATATTTATTATGTCATACATGACAAACAGCAGTGTATTAAATAGCTTTAGTAGAAGAACATCAGAATTGGAATGCATCCCACACCTTTGTAGTAACAGTGCTGTTTGTCAAACACTGCAAGCTTCAGATCTTCACTGCCCATGTTGGAAGGGAAGGAGGTTCTACTGGGCTGTTAGCCTGCGAGTCTTCTCAGTACAGGCTGGGGAAAATCTGTCCCCATCAGCCATCACCTTAAGGGATTTCAAATGAAATGACCTCCAGGTTGGCGCGCCGAATCCATAATCTGCATTCCTGCACATTTTAAGTTCTGAAGGGCATATCACACTATTCTAACTTACAAATAACGTTCAACTTTTCAAGTTATTACATAACTGTAACCGTTTCACAATAGTCAATATATAAAAAAGCATTTCACACAACGACACACCAAATCAATAGAAGTAAATTTCAGATTGGAAAAGTCTGCTGCTCCTGAATATAGGACTGACTTCACACCTTGTTATGTGGGACCCTGTGGGACAGACAGAGAAAAAAATCCACATTTCAGTAAGCCGAACCAGACACTGAAGTTATATTCATAAATATTTAACATACATTTTGCCACATTTACAGGAAATTGATGCTAATGTGAAACCCTGGAGGGAGAAATCTAGATGGCTCTAAAACTTTCTTCTTACCTTCATTATGACCCTTGACCCTCTTTAGCTTTCTCCGGTGCTGCCTCAATCTCTTCAACACCAGCTTGGGTCATCAGGTCAGCAATGTTTTTCTCCAAATCGTCAATTCGTGTGCTCATCTCGTCAAGTGGAGAATTAGTTAAGGAACATAATTATAATATTTTGATTATAAAGGGAAACCGTAGAGAATGCGAAACAGGAAGATGCAAGAAACGACCACTATGGCATCAATTTATTATATAATTAGATTAAAACTTGACTAAAATTGTTAACTTTGATGCATCAAATCTATGTAAAATGGATTAGTGGCATTAAATGTGATAGGATATTCCTCCCGATGATCTGGTCTGACATGGTCTGGAACTTGTCCTGCATCTGTTGCAGCAGCGTCTGGACCTGTGAAAAAAGTAGAAACACCGTAAGTGACAGTAAAGTTGGAGAACAATAAATCAACTGATGAAAGCAGGTCAGCTGAAAATGGAAGTCATACGTCAAATATATCAGTTTAATTTCTGCAGTTGTAAATGTAAGTCAAGACCCCACCAGTAGACTATTAGGTATTAAAAACATTTCTGGCACTGGAAAAGTCTCTGGTCTATGGATGATTTTCAAACGAGCAGAACAATGGTAATCAGCTTTTTTCCTTGCCAACAGTAGAAAAGCTTGGAAGCCACAGAAGATGAATTTGATTCACTGTAACAAGCTTGTTTGCGTAACGATGAAAGCAACAATAAATAATTGATTTCTGCATCTGTGCAGAAATCATTTTGCACAAAGTGCAGATATGACAGAGGTTTCCAGAGGGTCGTCTATACACCAAGACACCCCTCAATAGTTTAACTCAGACGATTATTTTATTAACTTTAGTGCTAAGAAGAGGTAAATATGATGCCATAATGCAGTTTACAACATATTTAAGGTAAGATGCACCCTAATGTCAAGAGGGAGCATGATAAAATAGGGATAACCTAAAACTGAGCGTCCTTGACAACAAAAATTTTGGAGGGTTGTCAAAAGAAACTTTACTCGACCATTTCTGTGAATATGACCAAAACTTATCATTTAAACTTCCAGAGGAAGATGGTAGTTTTGAGAGGGTGGCTGAAGCTTAACGCCTCCAAAAGACGCTTACCTCCATGACAACACTCTGAAACATTACCTCAGCTATCTTGAATTATCAGATAATACTATTTGCACAATGTTTTATGTAGATTATGTGAGTGCATATTATTCACTCGGGTTAGGAAGTGAAAGTAGAACAACTGCTATTAGTGCTAGCGTGGGTACAGATATAACATTTTACAGTATGTATGTGATGCGATGCGGTTTGCTCGGCTGTGATTTGGTGATGTCATTTACATGACCGACTGACCATTACATAACGTGATGAAGCGTAACAAAAGTCAGGACATCCTGGCTTCATTAAAACAGCTTAAAGTCACGCCGTCCGTGTTTTTTCTATGTTAAAGATAAAACAAGTAGCATGAAACGCCACAGACGCGCTGGCTGAACTTTGCTAGCTAACTAGCTAACGGTAGCTTCCCATCGTTAGCACTGCCACTGCTAGCTAACGCTAAGCTTCTGTAGCTAGCGTTAGCTTGCATCACGATCACGACTCACCACATTGGTAAGGTCCTGCACCGACTTGGGGTCCGTCTCAGCCATGTTGTAGTGTAAATGATTATCTGTGCCTGAACAGAGCTAAAACTCAAGAAGCAATTCAAGCGAGTGTTTTGCTACGAGGTCTGAAACTGCTCGAAATAAACAGTCACTTGCACCACCCCACCGCACAGTCAGCTGTACCACAACACAGAGTACAATCTCGCGAGAGTTTCGTCACGGCGCTCGGAAATGTGGAACGTGGAGTTTTAAATGGGAAGCGTGCACAGAACTGTAGTTTTGTTTATCCGTTTATGGCAACAAAAAGGTCCTGGGACATTTGTTTATTTTCTGCATCCCATTTAAGCGCTCCTTCACTTCTAACCCTGGAGTTTGATAAGTTTGTAATAAATAATAATAATTATAATAATAAACGGGAAATGTGCGTGCGTACGTGCCCGTATGCGCGCGCACGCCTCTCCTCCTCCTCCTCCTCCGAACGAGTAGGGATTTGAAAGTTGGAGCTGCCAGGGAACCCCGTGTGTGTTTTGACGTTGAGACGTTCGTGAGTGTGCATGTTGTTTGTTTGTTTTTAAACACATTTGTAAGGAAAGTGGATGAAGGCGACCGGTAAGTAAAGCAGGATATTTACATAAAAATGTTTAAAAAATGTAAAATATCTGTAATTCTGCTATTAAATCCTTATGAGGAGCGATACACAAGCAGCACTGCGCGTGCAGGGAACGTGCTTTTAAAAATCTGATATCACTCTTATCTTAAAATGCAAACTTTCTCAGACAATTTTAGAGAAATATTCACCTCAGAGTGGTTATTTCGACATTAAATGCATTTTATCACAGTGCAACCAGGCGGTGTAATAGCAGTTTCTTCGTGTGCTCTTACTGTAGTTGCTGTAACGCTAGCCCAGTAGCCCAAAATTGATGTCTTGAAGTTGAGGCATGTTGGCCCAACCCCATGAAGCTATGCCTTGCTTACATAACAGAGCTTGTTCTGTTAGCAGAGGTGGCCCAACACTTTCAGGAAACCACGGTGAGACTGATGGTTTACTTCTACCACGAGAGAGACATTGTTGCATTTTTGAATAATATTTAACTTTTGCAAACCTGTAAAAAAAACATTTTTTTATGGAGTGTGTTCAAAGGCTGCTGTAGGTTTGCTTTCACTCATTTGATACCCTGACCTTTTATATGGTTTACATGACATGGAGACATAAACTGGGCATATAGGTGACTTGACAGGGGAGATCTTGTGTGGAATATAGTCATCCTCATGTCCTTACAAATAAGTTTAAATAACAGATCTAATCAGGCGACATTTATCTTGAATATCAGCAATCATGCACAGGATATAATAAAAACTTCAAAAATGAGGGAACCTGTTGATGAAGTTCCTGTTTTGTCATGACTTCTGTGTCAATGTGTTGACCGGCTCTCTAAGCTACACTGAGTGGTTTGTCAGCTGACACTGGTTACCATTATGGGAAGAATGGAGTGCATATTTAAGCTGGCCTCCTGTTTTTTTTTTTTTTTTTTTTCAGATTTGACAGAGAAAATCATGCTAACAGCAGGAAGAATCAAACAAATCCTCAAGCTTCACTAACTTCCTGTACTTACCACTGTTTGCTCAGAGTGGTTTTGTGTACACAGCAACATACTGGTTCTTACATAAAACAGAGAATCCGCATGCCATTTCCATTTCTCGAGGACCTGCAGTGTGTCGCTTTGACTGAAATGAAATGAACCATTATTTGTTTTGTGAAGTAGTCTGAGAAAAGCGGGAATTACTATGAACACATTTCATACTCACGTTTATATTCTTAGGACATATTTTTCTACTTATGTCCTAAAACCTTGAATGGGAGCAACTGTCATGCAAGCAATTTCCCCTTGGGGATCAATGAAGTAGTTCTGATTGTGATTCTGATAAAGCACCACTATCTTAAGGAGTTAAATGAAAACAAATCAAGTACCTGAGCTAGTTGTAATGCCGACCGGACAGCCTGGTAACAGTATGTGTTTAACTGTGAGCTATCAGAGTGAACAACCTGTGGTGTAGTTCCAGTCAGACAGAAGTCAGTTAGTAGGAGGAGACACAGTCTTGCATTTTGACTTGTTATCTTCACGCTGTGGCAGCTAATACTGACACCTCCCCCCTCTGGGTCACCTCAGCAATGCCCCCAATACCCGCCTGTCATGTCTGCCTTCACTGCCATGTTGACTGTTTAACCTTTCCCAGCTCGCCACGTCCTCCCTCGCTATGGTACATTTCCAGATCTTTGACTCCAATTCCCCACTTGTCATAGCCCATCCTGCTAGGCGGGTTGCTGATTCATAAAACACTGCTTCAACTTTGTAAGACTGCTTTCGCTGCTTGTGTATATTTAAATAATGAAAGAAAAGTAATTTGCACATTTCCCCCCCAGTTTCTGAATGAAAGTTGTTACTCTTGTCTGTCCTGCCCGTCAAAATATTTCCACAGTGTAATAATTTCGCTAATTAAATTACATGAATATTCAGTCCACTGTTAATAAAATAACAGCTCTGCTTATTCGCTGCCTGCGGGTCTCAAACAATCTCATTGCAATATGACTGACTGTAATAAAAAGTCAAAATTTGATTTTCAGGCAGAGCTTTAAAGTATATGTTCATGAATAATGTTAGTATAGCAGGTGGTTATTAATTCTCTTGACATGCAGCTGTTCAGAATCAGTGTTACGTGCATATATTTCCACCTCTTGCACCAGATTTCTTTACTGCACCTTTGATTTCAAGTGTGATCAAGACTGCCTATAGGATTTTAGCTTGTCTGAGTCCTGCATGTGTCTGCATTATTTAATATGCAATGAATATACACCAGGTTTGAGAGGATATAAAAAGGAAAAAGCAAGAATAATATAGGATATTGCATTTTACTTAATGAAACAATATTAGTAATAAAAAATGTAATGTCTGTTTTGACAGATGAATCAGCCAATATATTAAATTCTGATTCCTGATTGCTTCGCTAAGGGTTCATTACTTTAGCAAAAAGCAGGAAAACTATAATACACTTGAGCTTAACAATAATAATAATAATCTAACCTTTATTGATCCCCTTGGGGAAATTCCTTCTCTGCATTTGACCCATCCTCTTCAAAGTTAATCTTAACTATACATACTAGGAGCAGTGAGCTGCCGCAGTGCAGCACCCGGGGAGCAGTCAGGGGTTAAGAGCCTTGCTCAGTGGTGGTGACTGGGACAAGCGGTCGCTCTCACTTTCCTGTCTCAACCTCTTGCCAGTCTGGGGACTCGAACTGGCAACCCACCGGTTACAAGTTCGCTTCACAAACTAGGCCACCACTGTCCCTGAGAACTTCAGCAGATGTCGACTTAGAAAAAATACCATATGCTTAGCAGCTTCAGAAAAAAGTCTGCACTCATAGATTAACAGGCTCAGATATGCAGAACAACAATTGTAACACATGATCAAGGAGTGAAATATGTCTATTGTATTGCTAAAAACTGCCAAAAAGGTATATATTTTACACTATATACACTATAACCTAAAGGAAAAGGTATCCAAAAGTAAATTTTACCGTCTAGCAACATGTCCCTGTCACATACAGCAGGCATTTTGACTTGTTATAGTAGAAAACCACAGGTGGCACTGCAGTATTAACAGTGGCACTGTTCTGTTCTGACATACACAATACCAGGACCTTGAAGCCAAAGAAACTAAATGATAGTCAGACATCTCATTGAGGTTATTGTGTGTGATTTTCCCACAATGACATGTCAGTATCTTCTTTAAAAAAGGCACATTTGTCAAATGTTTGATATAAATTTTATGTTCTCTAAAGGTAGGTTTTAGCATTATAGCCATTGTGCCTGAGCCACTGGTCCCCTATAATTAGATTTTTTTCCGGTAAAGAGAGAGTATTGTGAAGCGAAGGGGGCAGTAATTTAATCCTGGCAAAAAGCAAACTGGCGCAGACATAACTGAGGCATTTAAATGTAATCAGCTTAATATGTTTTAGTGCTGTCTGGCACTTTGGCAATGTTCATTTCAGACCCGGTTAGTGACCTCAGGTTGCCTCATGACACCCATTAGTGATGCTGAATTCCCATCACTCTGAAGTCTGATTACTCTGGCCTGTTATGTGTCTGCTTCCCAGGTGCCACCACTACACCTCCTGGACGCCCCTGAGATTTTGCCGGTGTGATGGATCCAGAAGTGGTTCTGCAGGAGGAGAACATGGAGGGCTCATGGATGCTGCTGTCCTGGCTGGCGTCCTTAGTCATGGTGTTTGGAGGAGCCTTGCCCTACGTGCCGCAGTATCAAGAGATCCTGAGAAGCAGCAACACTGAGGGCTTCTCCACCAGAGTCTGCTTTGTGCTGCTCATAGCCAACATACTGCGTATATTCTTCTGGTGAGGATGAGACAGAATGTTTTTAGTCTGTCTTTTTCTTCTTTTCTCACTTTGGAAAGCACAGGCCTTTTACAGAGTCATTACTCAATATAGGCATAATAGGAATGAAATTACAGAATAATTTTCTACTGCACATTTCTTTTACACATGACAAGTCATTGTTGTTAATTGGAGGGACTGGAGTGGTAATTTGATACATTTTTAATAGAATCTGGGTGGAACTTTATATTATTTATAAGGCCTGTCTGTGACTCATGCTGCACTAAAATCCACATAACTGAGCAGAAAGGTCTTGTGTGTTAACTGCAGTGGTTACATGCATTTATGTGCTGTTATAATTAATACATTCATGGCAGAAGACATAGTAATTATATGCATATACAGTATTCTCAGATTGTATTCTAGATCTGTAGCTCTCCTGTGTATGTGAGTTCTCGAATGTCATTGGTTGTTTTGGTGTAATTCTCCCAGGATCGGGAAGCAGTTTGAGATGACCCTGCTGCTTCAGAGTGTGGTGATGATCCTCACCATGTTTGCCATGCTCCACCTCTGCTGCACCGTCCAAAACACCAACCGCGTGAGCACCAGGCAGCATCGACTTTCAGGTAACCGACTCTGTGCCAAAACCACGGAGACTGACAGCAGTCATAAATAATCGCACACTTACAACTGTCCCTGCAACACAATGGAAAGGCTGTTAATTATACCCAGTACAAATAATTTTAGGCCATCCAATGACATATCCAGCATTCCACTTCTCTGTGTCAGCAGTTTAGGTGCCAAATGCTTCAACTTGTCCTTCTTGCCAAAAGAGGGAGCCATTGGAAAAGCTTACATGGCAGAACTGCTGAGTCCAAATACCTTACCTGTGATTTTTTTTCTTCTATTTTTTACTTCCCTTTTTTTTTTTTTAACAGAGTAATTGCTTCTTGTTTCTGGACATTAAAACACATGCTACTGTGTGCTATTAATAGAGGAGCCCGAAGCTTAATGGAAATAATAGCATCGCAGTTAAAGCGTGTAAGAAAGTGCAAGGCAAAGCAGAACTGTCCAGTGGATATATTAGTTGCTGTACTGTCACACATGAGATTAGTCTATTCTGAGCGTGACTTTGTGTGTGTGTATGTGTGAGTGTCCTTGTGTCACACTCATTTTGGTGACAAAAACCGAGTCCCCAAAACATGAATCATTAAATATGAGGGTAAAGACTTGGGTTTAAGGTGAAGGTTAGGGTTAGAGAAGTGGCATTTTTGTCTCAAGGAAATGAATGAACATCAGTATAATGTCCTCCAAGGTGATGGATACATAAGTCTGTGAGAGTGTGAATGAAGAGGAGGTGGATGAGGCATTGCTGCAGGGTGAGAGGGGATGAGGGAGCTAAGACTAAGCTGGCCAATATCAGCATTCACTGTGCATTGTGTGTGTTTGTGCCTTTGTGCACAAGTGCCAAGGAAGGGGAACCCATCCAAGATTATGTTCAGGGTCACTCTTTATAGAGTGCTATCTTTTATGGGTAATTGTGTTTTTTACAGATGCTCGAGTTGATTGCTTTTGCAAATGGGCTGACAGGAACTCAATCTAAGTAGAGTTTTTTTTTATATTGGATAGCAGCCTACGGAAGGAAATTGAATGATGGGATCTTGTAATACTCTGATCATGTAGAGCACAATGCGTTATTAAAGACATAAATTATGATAACTGTTTGATTTTATGCTGATGGATATGTAAGAGGGAGAATAATTCTTTTGTAGGCCGAACCAGAATGTGTGTCTATTTGTTTTGCTGTCAGCGGCAAATCTTTTTAAATGGGTTTTGATGGAGAAACTACAGATTGCGTGTATTTGGACATGAGAGTAATGATCATCTTTATCTCCTCTCTTGTCTCCTGCAAAGAGCTGATGTATTACTCATCATCGGCTCTCCTTTTCTTATATTCTTGCAGCCCACGCTAAACATCTTTCGTGGCGAATAAAGTAATTCATGACAAGTAGTGGTGGTTTGTCTGAGGGTGGATTCCTCTGGCTTTGTCTGTGGAGCTGGACAATAAGTCTGCGTGCCAACCGCTCAAGTGTACGCTTTGTGTTAATAAGAGAAAAACAGGGGGGACGATTGATTAAAAGGGATCAAATCTTCATGCACAAGTTGGTTCTTAAGGACGTCACACAGCATGACCACCCTCTCGCAGTAAGCCCCCCCTCTCTGAAGGGCAAGCCTGAGGTCTGGTTTCGCCGAAAGCGAAGGGGATGATTGGGGGGATGGTGGGGTCAGGACAAGAATAGATCAGAACAGCCCTTCGTCCCAACTGTCTGCTCCTCCCTCCATCCCTCCATGGCTAAGTCCTTCCAACAGATCAGGGTCATCACTATGCAAAGTAGTTGCTTCTCCCCGAGATGCATGTTGGCGTGATTTCCTAATGTGTGGCTATTTTCGCGGATCTTTAATTTCCTGTCATTTCTCAGCAACTCCTATCCGCTCTTTATTTTTCTCTTCTTTCGCCTCACTTCTGTTTTTTTCCCACCTTCCTCCACTGTTCTTCTTCAGTCCTCTATCTTCCTTCTGTTGGTCCTTCTGTTGCGGTTTCGTCTGCTCCCACCTCTCCTCCTCCTCCTCTTCCTTCCCTTAACTTCTACTCTGCGAACTGACATCTGAGACTGCCAGGGTCCATATTGATGTCATCTCTGGTCCATTTGCTCCAACACCTGTCCTCCACTTACTAACCTAATTTTCCACATCCTAAAACCACACACAAGCAAAACTGACTCAGAAGGCAAAATGAAGAATGGCCTGTCACTTATCTGTGCAACTTGTGGTTGCTGCTGATTTGTACCTGTCACATGCTGTTGTTGCTGATTGAGCTGAACTCAGCCAGCGTCAACCTGTTCTGATTTTCATTTTTAATACTTGAAAAGGCATCTCTTGCTATGTGCAATCTGCAAAATTTTGGTGATATTCCTCTACTGAATTCTGTTCTATATCGCCAAAGGGTGTTCAATGTAATTATAAAGTCTGGCATGCTGCTTTGATTCATGCGCGGTCCAACATCGCCTCGCACACAGAGCTTTTTCTGCAAAACACAGTCGGCTATGCATTGTTACAGTTTTCCCAAATGCTTAGATGCAAGTTGAATAAGCTTATGAGAATGGGTTGGATTGTTTGAGTCCCAGTCCCAGAGTTTAATTGTCCCCTCTCTCATAAACCTGCTGGTTTGTTTTCATGCTTGTTTACTATTGTTTCTATTCATGGTGCGTTTGTGTAATGCCTCCTTAACAAAGTGTAGGTGTTAACCATTGTTGCCAGGAAACAATGTTGGCTCTCTTTTTGATGTATCCTGGAAAAGCGGGGAAGAGTGTAAAGTTGCTGGCCCGACTGAAAGGAGCGTGGTAGTCAAGGAGGTAAACAATGAGCTCCAGTATTGTGTAGCATTACGTTGGGCTTGTTGTGCCGTGTGCAGCATTTTATTTCTCTTGTTTTCTTGTTAACAATAATAGGATGCCAGTAATTATATAACACCATATGACTAAGTATGCATTGTATCATGACTGTACACACAATATGCATAACTGGAACTAGTCTCAGATCACTTAGAGCTCTCATCTAATGTCTCTTGGGCCACACCTGTT
>OMNN01027980.1:0-37439 GCA_900302755.1 Chromis chromis
CTTCTTCTTCCAATTCATTTCCGCTCAAGTCTCCTTCATTCATGTGGTAAACGCCACCGTGTGGAGTCATTAAGTAGTGACGCTGGGGAAATGGCAGCTGGCAGGGGAATCTGGCAGGGTTTAGAGTGCCTTATTATATTAATTAAAGTACCGATATTTGGCGCCAGCGTATCGATACTCATATCGTACGAGGAGGGACGACGATATATCGCTGTATCGATATTTTGTTCCATCCCTACTTATTACATTATTTTATCGATCTGTTTTTTTAATCCTTATTTCTTTTTGTGTATTTTTGTGTATTCATGACCTTTCTGTGTGCTTATACTGCATATTGAGGTGAGACTTCTTCTTCAAGTCCTCATGCTTTATTCATCTCACTAGACATTTTGCATTTGTTCTTGTGTTCCTGTTGCTTAGTTTTATTGTGCAAATAAAATAATAGCTTTTATGGGAAACATACTAACTTTGCTTGTTGAAGTTAACTTCCATTGTATTATGTGGTAACAATAAACCAGTACATCTCAGAGCTGATGAACAGGAAAACAAGGATTACCAAGATTATTGGCTTAAATAAATATAATTTACAATACTCCTCACTTCCTTAATGAAGCTGTTTTCCTTCTACAGTAATCCCTCGTCTGTTGTGGGGGTTAGGTTCCAGAACCCCCTGCGACAAGCGAAATCTGCGAAGTAGCGACCTTATATTTATTTGATTATTTATATATATTTTAAGGCTTTATAAACCCTCCCCACACTCGCTGAGTGTGAGCAACACTATGTGCAGTGATCAGACGTCAATGTGAAATGGACAAGGCGAGATGCTGAACGCATGCTATACGCGGCAGACGGAGCGCCCAGGATACACAACACAGTGATCTGGTTGGTCTATACAATTTAAAAATCCGTGATACAGTGAGACAAGTGAAAAGTGAACCGCGATATGGCGAGGGACTACTGTATATCGAGATGTTGAGGCTGCACATAGAAATGTGCTATTGACTGGGCTTTCTAAGGGACTTACATTGTGACACAAGATAGAACAAATAACAAAAAAAAAAGATGAATTGCAGGTCAGGTAGGAGTGAAGATGGCAGTATTTTGCAATAAAACTCTTTTAAAATGTTCGTCCTTTTGTCAAACGGTAACTGACAAGTTACTGACATTTTCCATTTGATGAGGATTTCAAAGTGAAGCTTCTTAGACGAGTATTCGTAATGATTGCATTAGAACTAACTGCACAAACTTCGCCTGCAGCTCAGACAGACATAAATATGAAAACAAATATGATCTAATACTCTTTCAGACTTTTCTTGTAGTGTTGCCTAGGCAACCATTACATATTACACATCGATGCAGTGTGTTGAAGGTAACCTGTGTGAGTGTGTCTGTGTATGCAAATGTATTTGTATGCGAGCACACTTTTGTATCTGCACAGACTTCAAAGGTCATCCAACTTTAGGAAACTGTAATAGATCCACTCAAATGAACAATGAGCAGCGACTGGCGGCAAACATCTTCAGTAAACTGGATCCGTTCATGTCATCAGTGTGTAACTGCAATATCAGTGCAATGTGTCTTTTGTCTTCTTGTTGGCACAAAGCTGGCGGGTTTCTGCTCGTTACAGGAGTCCAACTGAACTTGTGTGTTGGCGTAATAGGTGTTAAAACAGACTATTAAAAGTTTGCTGGAGGCACAATAGTTGGGTTTAAATTAAGGACAACACAAGATGAGCATTAGCACATCGCAGAGATCCCCGACAACTTAGTGATTATCGTAGAGTGTTTACTCACAAATGTCTTGATACAGGTTTTATTTAATATCTCTAAATTAATTTTAACCAAGTAACAAAAAGACACAAACAGTCAATATGGCATATAGTACTCTAAGATAATAATTATATCAGTAATGAGGGAGTATTTAAACACAAAGAAAGTTGTTACCTGCCACTAACCCTGTCATGTTATCAGATTTTCACAACACAATTATTGGGGCCAAAGAATTCATAACAACAGAACATTTGAAAAAAATGTAATCAGTTAAATGTATCGAGCTGTTTATTGTGTGTTTTGTCCCTTTCTGGGCAAATGAATTACACTCATGACACAAGTATAGGGAGGTGAAGAGAGGCCGTAACCATAACAGTGCTGTCTGTTGTTTCTATGTTGGAGTGTCAACCACATATTTACAATATTATCATACATGTCATATTAACAAGATATCAGTATCTCATTGTTAAATACCAGACAGGTATGTTGCAGCACCACCGCTACGTGGCATAAGCAGACAACAATACCCATGGATCTGTATTGACCTTTTGTCTTTAAATTTGTAAAGCTTTCCCTTATTTGAATTATTGCTTGCGGTGATGTGAAACACAATTGTTACTTCATTATATTTAGTTTTGGACCTTTTAGTGTGAAAGCTCTCCCTGCGCCTGTGTGGGCTTCCTCTGGGTGCTGCAGTTTCCTCCCACACTCCAAAGACATGCAGGTATTAGGTTAATAGTCGGCTTTTAAACTGCCTTTAGGTGTGAATGCGAGTGTGAATAGTAGTCTATGCTGTGACTGACAGGCAACCTGTCCTGAGTTTACACACCTCTCCCAAAGCTGATATGCAGCTAACTGATGTTTCATTCATGTATGTGAATATATTTCTTATATGTGTGCGTGCTTCCAATTTTCAGAAACAGTGAGCAAGGCAGCAGCCATGTGTATTAGATGTGTGAAAACAAATCTGGTCAGCTCATCTTTGCAGGGAAACACAAAATGTTCTTCTTGATTTAAGGTAGATTTTCAGTAAAGTCTTTGTAATATAACATTTCTTGGAGTCTTACATCTCAAAATGAACCACTGTGCCCATTTTGTTAACTGCAAGACATCAACAGACAGTTGAGTTAAATTAAGTAAAATTTAGGTAAGTTTTAAGAGACTGCAGTAAAACCTCATGAGAATTAGTTGAAAATGGGCAAAAACAGAAGGGCCATCTGGATGGAATAGCTCCACTCACTGAGTACTTATCTGGCACAAAAAGAAATGAAAGCTACCTCAACGAAAGGATTGTCTCCAAATGTCCTCAACTATCTATTCAAAACTAAATAATAATTAAATCTAATAACTTGATAGAAAGGGGCAAGATATCAAGCACATATTTATTTATGTGCTTGATAGATATTTTCCTTATCTCCATTTAGACTATCAGGGGAATTCATGCTGAAAACACAGGGTGAAGGAGTTGCATCTTTAGATATTAAACATGAGATAAACTGAATATTCCTATGAGATCAGTCATGATTATGCCAGACCCCTCCAGAAGCTCTTGTAGGCAGAAAAAGAGTCACAATCTGGAGGATACTGAATTCAAAAACTCTTGTTGGGGGACTGACAAAACCCAAAAGGCACAATATAACCAGGCCAGGGTCTGCTGTTATGCAACAGATCTGTGGAAGTCCACAGGCGCCCCCTACTGGTCCCATTGACCAAAGCACATTTGGATCTTTACAAACAGAAATACAAAGCTCCCCTTAAGGAGCAGCACAAATTTACCAAAAAGAGCATTTCATTTCCAAAATACAATAACATTGTTAACATGCGTGTTCATTTCATTGTAACGTCTCTAAACAACCATGTAGGGAGCCACTGTACCTGTGTGTGGTAGGAAGGCCATGGCTGCAGCAGAGTGGCTGGCTGCTCTCCTGTGCTGTGGCTGATCGTGGAAGCCTGAGGTTTGAGGTCTGGGCAGCTTGCTCAAGGGCTCGTACACCACTTTGGCTTGGCCGTCTGGGGTGGAAAGTGGGTGGCAGGTGGAGTGGCTGAGGAGGACAGGCGTTGGCAGGGAGGCGGGGAAGAAGATGTCTCGGTGCTCCTTGGTGTACTTAGGTGTGGTCGGGGCATCGCCTGCAGACTGTTGGAGACAGAAGAAGAGCAGCTGTCATAAGGAGGTGTCACTGACCTTGGGGGTCCGTCTACAGCGCTAATCATCCCCTGCTCCGGTAGATTTCTGAGAACTGTACATCCTCTTCCCTTGGTGAGAGACTTTGTGGCAAAGAATCAGAGCAAGCCACAATTGAAACCACTGCACTTTTCAAACAACACACATCAGCAATATCAGGCTAGGCTCATTCACATAAGAAGTGATGATATCCTTTACAGAGCCGCGATGTCGTCCCTCAGGAGTTCACAGTACTTGCGTGCAGGACCGTGTGTTGGGTGCTGGTGAGGAGCTCAGCTCTACAACACACTACATCTCTCTGAGCCACTTTCCTGGGTGTCCTTTTGAGGACCACTTATAAACACAAGAGCTGCACAAACAACCTGTGACAACAGCCGCCCTGCTCCCACAGCCGCTGTCATGGCAACACAGAGGAGCATGGTTAAAAGAAATGAATACACCTTCTCTAGTTTTCAATTCAAAATGGATGAAAAGTTGGATGAAAACTAGTCTTTCTAAGCCTTTTTGAACAAGGACACACATAAGAGCCTCAGCCTTGTGTATGAACTCAAGCCAGATTTAACAAGCTGAAGGAAAATTAATTTTACATTCATACAGAATTGTACTGCACCGATTATGTAGGCATGGTAGAAAGAAAGTGGGACTTTATATTTAGCACAGAGCATTTCTATGTCAGAGGTAAATTGGACAATTAAATGTACTGCTGTTTGTCAAGATTTCAACACCCTAGAGGCGCCGTTCAGGGCCACAGCACATACCGTCAAGACGAACAGGCTTTGACAGATGCAGTGTGTTAGCACAAGATAATTTGGCAATAACAGAGCTCTCATACTATTTTTCTCAGGCTGTTTCCTGGGAGTTGAAGTCAAATTGTGCTCTGAATCACAGCTGCGTGTGATGAAGCTCCCCTTGGGATTCACACAGCAGAGCACGGACAATTCAAACAAACAGAGCAGCTTTCCAAAACCTCAGATAGCAACAGATCCTTCAGCCCAACGCAGGGCGGCACAGCAGCTTTAAGCATGCAGCAGCTCTAAAGCAAGCTCTGATGATTCATATCTCATGAATTAAACATCACCAACAAAGACACCAACAAGTCAGCCGGACTGTACGCATTACAAAAACACTGTACCTGAGAAAATTGCAGCACATAGCATGCGACCAGTACGTGGGTTCCTCGAGTGTTGCTGTGTGGTACGAGTGCCAGCCACATAGAGGTCCAACAATGTGAATTAGTTCTTTGCAATTATCGAGATTGGGCTGTAAATCAGATTAGAGCAGCTGTAGATGTTGTGCACAGGTTTGGTCGTCTTTCAAAACACAATCGAAAGACCAGCCAACAAAACATTTTAATTAAATTGCCTGCCTGAAAGGGAGTGACACTCAAGCTCCTTTGTGAAGGAAATGCCCATATTAGTTGAGAAGTAAAACCTCAACATTCTTCCAAGTCTGCTGAAACACAAAATGTGAGACTGGAATGCTGGTTGCTGGAGTATCTCAAGAAGCTAAACCATCTACACAATGTGTAAAGACCAAAGAGATTATGAAAATATCACACATTCACTGTCTGACAGTAAGATATACGCATTCCTCCTGATAGGGCATCAAACAGACAGCAAACAATACGCAGAGCACAGCTCGTTTTCCAGCTCAGCACTATAAGGGCAGATCTCCCTCTCCGCATTAGTGGGAGCTTGAAGGAAACGTGTGAATCTATAAGAAGCAGGCAAGAATATTTCACGTCCTCAAGCCGAGATCTCAGCTACGTACAAGTGGAACCAAATGCAAACCACAAAATGAGCTGGTGGTACAGTAATTACACATTAACAGCAGTTACATAAGACTACAGAATGAGCTTTTATGTAGAAACACCCTATCTTACCCACATCTTAGGCACACAAGAACACTACAACACTACATGCAGGCTAATTATCAGAAGAGCAAACAACTCAACTAGACCACATGCCATGTATACCTCACAATTAACACTTAGGACCTAAAAGGGACAATTCAACTACTAGTTTTCAACAACAAATGATCAGAGGGAAAAGAAAACAAGTATTCAAATTTAAGTCATTTTTGATTTAGATAAATTTGAGGTTAGTATGCTGCAACCCCAACTAATGAAACATATTTGTTATTGATGATGAATACAGTTTAGTCTGGAGTTAAATCATTTAAAACATCTGGTAACATCCAAGAGCATACAGTAAGATATCATGAAGGCTTACACAGGTAAATAAAACAAAAATCTAATTTCAAAAGTGCCTAGGGCTCCAGTAAAATACAATTTTAGCATCAGCCAGGCTTTTACACATTTGAGAAACATGGCTTGGAGCTCTGTGCCACCATTATGCCTATGTCAAGCCTGGCGTGAAAATTAGACAAATGAAAGAAAAGACCCAACATGAACTAAGGCAACAAAAAAAAGAATCATGCAGAAAATAAGATGCTGTGTTCGCTGAACTAGGAGAACAGATTTATGTTGCCCACAACTACTTCTTCTCGTGAGCCTGAGGTTCAGGGAACATCACCGTGACAACAGGATGTGGGCAGAGAGACCCTTGAAGACAGCGTGGGTAGGAGGAGGGATGAGAGGAAGGGGGAGACACCGATACAGAATGAGGCAAATCAACTAATGATTTGATAAGGAACATGAGGACTGAAGAACAAGCTGAGATAACAGTTGCTTTAGCATTAGCTGAACCCATTTGATTTACTACAGTTACACATAATTATTTAAATGTGATTCTGGAGATAGATTGCTGATATTTAGCTAGTTAACATATTTATATAGTTTCTCCTCATCTTCCCGTTCTTTCCATTTCCCCCTGTTCTGAATACGACCAAACAGTTTTGTGTGGATCAGTCAGAGCCACTTTCTTTGTGTCCCGTTTACAAAGCCACTGCTTTACCTTTGAAAAATGCACATTGTCTTTGCAAATGAGCAGCATGCACACCAATGCTAAGCTGGAAACGATGACAAGTTTGGCAACTACAGAGTGAGGCTGAGGGGACAACAGGCAGCATTCACACCACGCTTTGGGCTATATTTAGTACTGGCAGGTTGGAGCAGGAAAGAGTTGAAGTCTGGGAATTACCAAGTTAGTCATCAGTTTAGCACATTTTACTACAGATGCTGCATGTTTACCTCCACATAAAACAGAACATAGATCCTTAAATTTGCTATTGGGGAGTACAATACACCAGGACAACGCAGAAAGATGATTTTAGCTTGGCGGGTAAAGCAGAAGTGTGCGATGCTGAAGACAAGACTTTCACAAATGTTAAGGAGTATGTTGGATTAAAGCCCAGATGGTTGCAGCTTATTAGAAATTATACGTTATCAATAACTTCATAATTTCATGGCGGCACATTTTCTTATCTTTAAATGCTACGTAAACCAGTGTTCATAAAGTCACTAAAATCCTGCCCACATCTTGGTGTCGTGAACTTGTTTGAATAACGCCTTACATCATCAGTGTTTTACTTTATATGGCCAACTCCATTATATGAGGGAGTAAGTGTTTGGCATTAACTTGGACTAAGATGGAACAGACAAATAGGTAGTGTGAAGTAGATGAACGTGTAGTGTAGATAAAGTTGCACTACAGCGTTAGCTATGATGCACTGGGAAGACAAACTGTGGAGGTGAAAAGGCAGCAGAGAGATGGCAGATGAACATGCTGAGTTACAAACATTTACCTGTCTTTGGGCAGAAGCAGCCAGCTGTATCTGGCAGAACTTCACAGCTTGGTCCAGAGCTACATCCTCGTCAACCTGGGACAAGACAACAGACAGAACAAGGACATTAGGGCCGGACAACACGCTGTACCTACAGATGTTAAATTCCACAATGTCTTTTTTTGCCACACATCTTTCAAGGCGGTATAATGTCCTCATGAAACACCAGACAGTGAATGTACTAATGCAAATTCATCATACTTCTGAGGTGACCTGTCCTGAATACATGCCATGTTAATTATGCCCTGAGCACCAATGCCAAACCAACAACAAGCAAATCTGATTCTGTATGAGGGCTAGTCGGGCTTCTTGTGAGCTTCTGCACTCTGATCATTAGCACAAGTAAAGAAAGGCCCACATTAAGGCCCAGTTCAGCTGGTGGATGTGTGGGAGTTGGCAAGCCGAGCTACAGCACAACACCGCACACTTAACAGCTGTGTGAACAAGATTACTGCCATGTTCCCTGCAGCAGCCTGTTTGCAGCGGTTCAGGGACCCCCAAAGGGAGGGATTTTACAGCATCCTCATTTGAGTTTTCAAATTGTACCAATTGTTAAACAGACTGAGTCAAGCTTTAGCACATCACAGAGGACAGCCCTCTGCTTTCATCATGTCTAACTTCCTGTAAACCTTCCTTGTGAAACCACACACACCCTTGTCAGTGAGGACTTCTCAGAATCACATGTTTACTATTAGATCGAGGCAAATTTTCCTATAGAAAAACATTCATATTTTGGATTTAAATCACCTTTTGGCACTGTTTGATGTCAATATTCCATAATATAAATGTATCTGCTTGACTGTGTAACAGGTTGGAGATGGAGGAGCTTTAAAGAAGATCTGGAGGACCAACATGTCTTTCCAGATACAGAGGAACAGCTGCACTGTCATTAACAGACAGTGTTTGATAACACTCATTCTGAAGCAATGCTCTGGGTTGTGAAATGTGGAAGAGCTGCTCGCATGATGATGCGTAGCTGAGCCGCTTTATAGGTAACATTGAGAAGCATTTATTCTTCACTTGTCAAATACTTTGATGACAGGAAATGCTCTGTCTGTCTAGAACACACGGTTTAGTGGGTCTTTGTTTTAGCACCTTAGGAGTGTGCTGAAAAAAAAGAAAAATATCCGACTGCAATATGCAGCCGCACTGACAACATCAACACGAATATGAGCAGCTGTGCACTGCAGCAGACCATAAAACCACAAAACATCTGCAGTTTGTGCAAGTAGGTGAACAATCATAGAATGCTTTTGAAAAAATGTCCAGGCATATTAATTGCATAGCTCGTTTGGTGACAGGAAACATGTTGTGGCTGGTTCTGGCAACTTTCTTGTATGGGTGGTTCCAAGAAAACATTCTCTTGGCTGTGTCTTAAAGAGCACAGGGAAATATCATAGCTGCACCCCAAGCATAAAAACACCCTGCTGAATCCAGCCACGCCGACTTCTTATCTCACCTCTTCTAAATTTTTAAATTTCACATGCTGCAGCTCTTTACCTGCTTGGACTATAACTAGAGGCTCACATGGAGGACTAAAACTGGTAATACATACGACTGAGCAGACAGACATCCTAACTTTTAATAATCTTAAAATGAAAAGCATTTGTCTCTGTAATGACACTACACTACACATTTCCATTAGTTCTACTGCCATTACTGCCGATAGCTTTTGTTTGGGAAAACAATCTGGTTGACTCAGACACTAGACAACAATTCAGCACTTGAATAAAAGTGCAATCTCAGGGCCAATCACTGCAGTTTATAAATTGCAGGAATGCACTGATGAATTTGACAAGCTTAATCAAAAACAATAAATCTAAAAAAAAACAGTTCATCTTAAAAATAACCAGCAGGGCTGCATTTAGAGTAAGCACTCTGGTTCAGGAGTAACAGAAAAAAGACCAGTCACAGAAGTTAAATTTGGCTTACTGAGAGTAAAAACAAAACCACACGTTGAGCTGAATTCGTCGCAGTGCTTGAAAACTGAAAGAGGGAAAGTCCCTATTCGACACAGGGTGTTGTGTTACTAATTCAGTTAGTAGAGGGGTTTCCCAAGCCCAAATATTTTAGGAGGGCTTTTATCAAGCATGCATGACTTAGCAAAATAAATTTTAAAAATTCAGAGCAGTGTGTATCTAGTTATCCGTTTGTGCACAAACAAGAAATCTGGTGTGGTGTATCTTGAAGAAGTTTACCTGTTTAATGAGCATGTAAGTCTCTGACATTATCTTCTCAATGCGTCCCAGGTCATAGGTCATGACTTTCTGGCCTTGCTGCCACACTCTGTACGCATCAAGCAGTAGGGTTTTTCCGGACTCCACATCCTCTAGAAGCTTCCTCTTCCTGTTTGGCTTTCGTAGTAAGGCCTGATCAGTGCCGCTGGCTGCCACGGTGACCTTGGGTGCTGAGGCTTGAAGCTGCTGCTGTCTGGAACTGATACTTAGCTCCTCTAGAGAAAGCTCTGGTGTCCGGCTGCTGTCAGCCACTTTCTGCTGGGGCTCCATACCAATCAGGGAGGTCTCAGCCTCTGTTTGGTTGCCCTGAGAATCTGTGGTATTAGAGGGCTTCCTCCAGTGGGCAGAGTCCAGCTCCATGGGTTCCTCTGGCCCTGATTTGTGCCCCTCATTCCCAACAGTCTCCACCTTTCCAGGGTAGCTCTCCTGAACCTTAATCACTTTATCTGTTGATGGCGGTGTTGGGGTGAGTTGTGCCTGAGAGGCTTCCCTGGGCCCTGTGTCAGCGGCACAGACTCCCTCTGTGAGCCCAGGCTTCTTAGGCACTGCATGTTTACTGTCCTCTGAACTGGGCCTGTTGGATGTGTCCGTTGTGGTCATCTCCCCCATGGAGGGCGCAGGCGCTTTGTGAAGCTGCTCAGATACCTGAAAGAGAACAGAACCTGTCAAAACCCGCAGTGGGTGCATACCAGACATCTAAAACACAGAGTGGCTACTAGCTGTTCGTATTGGTTTGTGCCTCCTTACCCCTGTGAGACTGTTCAGATTGTCCTCCAGGACTTTTACATTTAGGAAAAATGCTCTCTTGGCCAAAACCTGGCGATCAACATCCCGTAAATACTTCCTTAATGGAAGAAGAGGAGAGATGTTATGGAACAAATACATAAAACACTTTAACATTTGAAGAGTTCATTTGCAAAAACAGATAACTGCGTTTTTATAAATTTTCAGAAAACTTAGTTTGACTGATATTATCTCAAGTAAACAATACAAAAATGACACATATATATGCATACATATATTTATATATGTACATGTCAGTTTGATTGATATTATCTCAAGTAAACAAAAAAAATAATTTTCTGAAAATCTTTAAAAAACGGAGTTATCTGTTTTTGCAAATGAACTCTTCATTTGTAAATTGCTTATTTATATGTATTTATGGTGGTGGTAACTTTACTCTTTCTGCTGTAACAACCGAATTTCCCCTTGGGGATTAAAAAAGTATTTCTATTCTATTCTATAATACATAACAGAAAGAGTAGTATCATACAAAGTTGGTCCTTACTTTCCCTGATCAGGGGTTCTCTGCAGCATGAAAGAGACTTTCAGCAGAGTATCGTGATCCTTAAGCTGAGACAGCACCTCCAGTAAGAGGACAATGGATCGGTTCATATGAGATGCAAAACTTCCTGGGCGATCAATCTCATCTACTGGAATACGCCAGATGCCCTGGAGGGGACAAGGACAAACAAAAACAGGAGAATCATGACTTTAGTAGTAGTAAACCTTATTAATCATACCGTTGCTATTATTACCATCGATTCTATTATCAATATTACCAGCAGTAATAGTAGTAGAGATGGTGCAGTTACAGGACATCATTAAAAAAAATAGACTAAGGAAGACAAATGGTGTCTAGGAGGATGTACCTGGTGACTGGTCAACATCCCAACAAGCTAATTTGTGAAATTCTGAAAGTTTAGTTTGTTTTCTGACTGCTTTCTGCTGCTACTCTAAGTTTTCAAATGCCTGTGGAGTCTATGACACACGGAAACAATTAACAAGGAGACATGGAAAAACTGAAAGGAAAGAAAGTAGAGGAATTAATGCGAGTGAAACACATGACATTCAAAGAAGAAAGCCCTAATGAGGGGATGGAAAGGCTGCAGGACGAGCTGGCCATGTAGGAGGTAGGTAGGAGGGGGAGCTTTCTCTCTGGGTACACATGATAGGCATCCTCATTAGTGTTCAGTTCTGTCCAAGCCATGTAACCGACCAGCAGACTAGCTGCCAACAAACACTGCCCTCCTTTGCAGAGAGCGTGATGAGGTGTTTTTTTGATGGTGGAGTCCACCTTTTCAGTGAGCACATGTCCTCTCAGCAGGTAAACCGAGGCGAGGTTCTGCACTCTGAAGCTACTGATGCGAGCGCAGATGGTGGCCTAGGCAGCACACAGTCATAAAGCACATGGCACGGAGTACAGCCATGGACTCAGAAAATGTGTGCGAGACTAAACAAAGATGACCATATCAGGATGGAAAGAAAACAAATGAGATGGCTCTATCAGCTGCTGGAGGCACGCTGAGGGTGGTGCTCCTCCGAACAGATAGCTCAAGATTGTCAGATGACATTTTGAAAGCCACTGGAGAATAACAAAGCAGAAATGAGAGGCAAAATAAACCTATCAAAACAAAGCACATTCCAGAGGATGTAGTTGCAGCCTTCTAACTGAGAGAGTGTCAAATCTGTTCATGTGAAATGAAATATGGAAACTCATCCCAGAAAACAAATGCGTTTTGTTTTTAAGCTTTCCTATAATATTGATAATTTCTATTCCTAATTTGTATAGGTTGCTAAATGTCTAATCATAGACAAGTGTTCAGATTGTCCTTGTGACTGATTTCAGTTGTGTTAATAAGGATTTGATTCAAACAAAAGGAATGAACCCAATTCACAACCAGTGGTCAACAAAAACAAATCTGAACAAGAATAGGGCTCCAATGCCTGGGTGAAAACGAGAAGATTTATTATTATTATATGATGCAATCAGGAAGGGCTTGGGAAGGTTTTAACCTTTCAATGCACAGATTACGAAAAGCCTCCAACAGGAGCAGGACAAGTACGATGAGGGGGTGGGTTCTGCTCACTTAGAAAAACATCTCTAATGGAGGAGAGTTGTTCTTCATCAGAGAATCATCCAACCACAGCAAATCTGTTTAGGGAAGCAGAGCCATGGCTTTACACAGATTATGCTGTAGCACAACAGCTAAAGCAGATTTGTAAGACTTTAACTGCAATAATTTTAAGCATCTTTTTTTTCCCTTTTTTGTGACAGAAAATATGACCACTGCTTGATATCTGGAGCTTTGGCACAGATGTGGCCAATACATCAACCAAGAACGAGAGATTGAGATGCAAAGAAAACAAGGATTGATAAAAGGACAAGGATTCTTTAGTGAAAAGGAATCTGATCGTCTTCAAACTATTTTTACATTAAAACAGCTTCTTGGATTACTTGTAGAGGATAGGAGAACAATTAGACAGGGGACATGCAACTTCATAAAGTCACTCATTCAAATATTACAAACAGCAAGATAAAAAGGTGAAGAGGCTGAACAACAGGGGCTTCCAAAACAAAATGCTGGCTGCTGCTGAACAACGTTTGGAGAAAAATCCTGGATGTGTTTTTGTATCTACTTCGTCTACTCATGTCTTAACATGCCATCAATGACAGGAAAGGCACAGGCCCAAAATATTAACAACAGGAAAGTTGCACAAACTGCTGGTTGCTACAAGATACATTGAAACTCACTACTGCATCTTACCAGTAACTATAATCCCACCATATCACTAACTACAACTTTAGATGGTGACATTCGGAAACAATTCCAAAATATCTGATTACCTGTTTGTGTTATTAGCATTTAGCAGGTGGCTGTTGCAGTTTACATCTTCCTACATTCTTTTTTACATTAGCATTCCTAAATGCAGAAAGCTAACAAAACTAAGACTCTCTGGACGAGTACTTAAACACATTATTTTTTACATTTAAGCTTCTACGGGAGAACCACAGACTAAAATAGATCCCACTCTAAGTACGGCTCTTACAAACACGAATTTGCGCTTGATTTCATAAAAGTCAGAAGGAAACCGAGAAATCAACTCACCATCACCAAAGAAAGCTACTCCACGGCGCCTGTGCTAGTATTCTTTTAGACAGTTTCCTGCTGGCGGTAGCAGCACCAGCAGCCCTGGCAGCACCTCCACCCTGAAAGAGGCTCACGCTCAGAGAGCAAGGGGTGGGCTGCATTTGGGTGCTAGGGCAGCGAAAGCTGCAGGAAAGGAGAGGAGGGAAGCACAGCTGCACATGGCAGAACAGGAATAGAAAAAGAGAATGGCAGCTGCCTTGGCAAGAGGAGAAACAGCGCTGGAGTCAGGGCCTATAAGCTCAGTATGCCACTGACAGACAAGCTGACTTGTTCCTCTCCTGATTTCAAACCCTGCCATCTCAAAACAAAAACACCCACGCACTCTATCTCCGCTCTCCCCTGACCCCAGCTTGCTGGAGTTCTTCCCCCCTCCTTTCCTTGTTTCTCTCTCACTATACACACCGTCCAGCCAATCCTCGCTGGCCTTTGCCAGCCAATCAGAGGCTAGTGGAGAAACTCCCGCCCATCAGTGCACACCCACACAATACACACACAAACAGAGGAGTGAGAGAGAGTAATGAGGAAACGGAACGAGTGCAACAGAGAGAGGAGATGAGTAGAGCGAAAAAGAGCCAGGGGGAGGGGTAGAGCGTGATCACCCTGAAGACGGAGCAACAGGAAAAGAACAAGAGAACATAAACTGGCTGAAAAATGAATTCGGTGCTACCTCATCAGTGTGTTGGGATGTATCAGGAGGATGAAAGACCAATGGTGAAAAAGAACCACAAAACGTAAGGTAAAAGACTCGAGGCTCGTATAAGTGAAGCCTCCATTCGCCACAGAAAACACAGGGGGAAGAAGAGTGCAGCCTGAAAGATTGTATTGCATACACACACATTTCCTCAGTCAGCCAGCAGCACTGTCAACAGCCTCACCTCCTTCTTTTCCTCTCTTTCAACTCTGGTCGTGTCTCTCCAGCTGGTCACCAAAAACATACTAAACAAACACACCTTGTTTTTCCTGCTTCCTGTTGTGTGTGAGGGGGAAAAAAAAGTGCTGAAAAATATCAAGCTCAACCAGTTGCAAAGCAGAAGAAGGCAATGGAAAACATACTGGCAGCCAGAGTTAAACCCAACATGCAAATCCAAATATCAACTTCTACAAAATGCATTCATTGGACCAATACTCCTCCTCGAAGAAAAAAAACAAGGTTCTCCTGAGTGAGGCTCCACCTACAGCACACTGCACAGATGAACACACAAATGTTTGAGTCATACATCAAACCGAGGCAAGTAATGCACGTGTAACTGTTCTCCAGAAGACTATGCTAACCTAATATAACAAGACACCGAGGCCAACCCATAAGCAAAGTTACATGCAATCAAACACGAGTGCTCATTCTAAATACGATAGTCTAATTTCAAAGCATGTTCTCTGATAAGTTACAAGACCAGAGCGGATTTACATTTTTCTGAAATGTAGCAACAAGGACATTTTCTTTGGAGCTTCGTAGAGAGTGAACGTGCGAGTGGGTGGAAGAATATGTAAGCAAGATGTGTGTGGTGGTGTGTCGGGCAGGGTGGAGGGAGGAGGAGGCAACACCATGCCTGAGTGAACACACAGGGACTCCTCACGACTACTCAACAGTCCTGAGCAGCTAGAGGGCCTGGTATAACAGCATCATTATACCCAGAGTCATTAGATTCAGCCTTGATATTCTGTTACAAGGACTGGGAGCTGTATTACAATAATTCCACTAAAATAACTCGCCTGTGATGACATTACTACAACACAAGGTGATGTTGCAATTTCCAGCAATTTGCAAGGTCCATGTTACGCACACGTAGTTACAGAGGAAGATATATCCCTACATTTTTCGAAAAGATGATACATACTGAACTATTTTTAGCTTTATTACAGGCAGCTGAAACAAAGTAGCAAGCAGAGCAGTGAGAGTCTGAGCCTTCTTAACATGCACACTGGATTACAAAACATACATGACATCATTTAAACATCAGTCGAACAAGTTCAGAGCCCAGATGACTACAGTCAAAGGAGGAAACACGTCTGCCTCAGTATCACAGCATGAAGTATCATAATACAGATGTCGGAGTATCAATAATGTATCGCTATACTGTACAGAGCCTTAGCAAAATGCAATATTAATAATGTGCCCAACATCTGTGACTCTGAAAATAACAACCTAGACTTAATCTATTGTGCATCATCCTCATTCTAATTTAATAACAACTACATAACTATTATTAGTTTACTATTGATATAAAAGTGAGCTGGTCCTCCTAGAAGTCACTCGTGCCCACAACCACACCTATAAATTATGCAACACAACCTCATCTGGATCATTTCTTTACAGCAGTATGTAGGTTACTTTATGCAGGCCCCAGTTAATGTAACCCAGCCAAAGCAAAAGGAAAAGTAGGGCATCATGACCTACATTAGGGAACTTAGTATTCACAAACAGGCTCAATGAGGTGTGTACTCAGCCGAGAGTCAAGTCTCTTTGTCATCTAGGTGCCGTATATCGTGCCACATGCTTGATGTGATCAGCGCTCTGTGTCTGTTAGTGGCAGCTCTCATGCTCTCGTGTGATCATTCTGTCACTGAAGAGATCACTTGAACACATACAAGATGAATATGAAACGCTGACAGTGAGCGATTAGTCAAACTCAAATCCAGCTGTTGGCTGTCAGCCGAGACTGACTTGCCTAAAGGTACAGGTTAAAGACGCTGACTTGAAGGGTCCTGGTTCAAATCCACTTCAACCTAGAAAAAACTGTGCTAAACAATGCCTTCTGAGCATCTACATCTGAAAAAAACCTTGACGAACGCTCTCATAAAGCTGGCAATATGAAAGGTTCAAATAAGGCTATACGGAGGGTTCCAGAAAATGTAATAACTGCCCTGAACTCATAGACTCAAGGCAATCAGACATGCTTGGTTCATATTTAGAAAAGGTTTACATTGTCCTATGGTAGAGACAGAGGGCTTGGTTCAAGCTGAACAGTAAAGCTCCAACAGTTGGTATGCCAGGGTGGCAGGTTTGCCTCCAGAAGGGGCTCTGTGAGAACCTAGCGGGAGCCAGAGCACAGTGGAGCTCTCCACCAGCTCAAACCTGGCCCACATCGCTTCTACAGTCTGTTACCAGAAGCCTTCCGGAGTCAGCATTTGACTCCCACAAAATCACCTATGTCCTAAATAATGTGCACTGCCAAAACATGACTGACAACTGAAAGATATGAGGTGCTGACTCGAAGTGACATTCTGCTTACCTTACATGCTCTGTAACAAAAGTGAGACCATTTAGGTTTTGACAAATCTCACAAGGAACAAATCAAAAAGTAAGCCAATTTCTGCACACATTGAAAAGACATAATATCTGCCTCAAGTGAAAAGAGGTAAATAAACTGACATGCAGAACAGATGACGGATTCAGACAGTAATCGCCTTCACTGGAACCCAACAGAGGCCTCATAATTCAGAGAGGCAGATAATTCAACAACGTCCTACTGTGTTATTCCAAATATAGTAGCACTTGAATCTAGTGATCCATGTATAGGGCTTATTTTTGTGCATCCAATTGAATCTTGTGAACAATATGTGTGAAAAGGGTAAACCTAACTGTGGTACGCCAATCACTCTCAAATCATTAGTCACCAATGTCAGGACATGCTTCAGTACCTGCATTACTTGTTACCATGCAGTTATGTGCCAGGCTTACTTTGATATTAATAGGATGACAGACATCCAAGTATTATTGGTGCATCTGTGTTAAAGTAAAGCAGGTATTTTGTATATTCTTTTGACGTCACATAAATTCCAAACCCTCAGCAAGGTGTGATGTGAGTCTACATCTGTTGAATTGTATGGTTGGTGGTTTAAAGTGTCACTGGACAGCACCTTGCATGGCAGCTCTGCCACCGTTGGTGTGTGACTGGTTGTGGGAACTATCACCACCACAGCCTCTACTACTTCCTGGATCACGTTTGTATAGCGCTATATCGGTGTGGACCATTTAACAAATATGTCTGTCGACATTTATGTTAGGAACATACTCTCTTTTTGATAGCTACTGTCCTATTAGGTAACCGTAACTACAGACACGTCCCAGCATCACTCTGCCTTTTTAAATTAATATTCAAATATTTTCTGAAGGGAAACAAACAAGACTTATGTATTGTCAGACATACCGGTACTACCTGCTATGTTGTTCTACAGATCTGAAATTAAAGCTAATTAGATTTAATTTACAGCAGTAATTATTATCTTCATTGGCTTCATTCACAATAATTGTAAATATTGTTATCAATAATGCATTCAATTTATAGGATGACAATTCATAATTTACACTATATTTATGTAGGTATCTCTGAATTTATTTTTTTACCACCGGGCCCATTAAAAAAATAAAAAATACTGGCCTTGAAAGTCACTCTGAGAAACATCAACAACAGTCAGTCAAGTGAAATGATTTCTTTTTTTTACTGCCTCATGTAAAAAATGTTAATAAGATTTCTGCTATTTTAAGTGTTACTATGTTGTAATGGCAATAAAGGAAGTGATGACATGAGTCATCAAAATGTATTAGGCAATATGTGGTGACATAATGACATTTGAAAACAGCATGGTGAACTGTGACTTACATTGAACAGGTTCGTCTTGTTTCGTTCACAGAAAAGTCCTTGTGCTGGCATGTGCTTCAGCTGTTGCCATGGGACACTGCTTCCTAGCAACACATCTCTGGCCCATTGTAGGTTCTGTGTTGGAAAATAAATAAATAAATGAAAAAAACCCACATACATTTGTATGTACGGTTTTTTATACACACACATGCGTGCACACACACACACACACAACAGTATTCTTAACGAGAAAGGGAAAAAAAATTGCTCATTTGCAATCAGGAAAATGCAGACCTCGTTTCACAGCATGATGACTCATAAATCAGTGTCTATACCAGCGCCCTCTTTGAACAGATAGCAAGCTAACGCCACTTCATGTTATCTTTCACAATCCCACTGGCCTATAGCATGAAATCACAGGCTCTCTCCTTCCATATTCGCAGTGAGGATAAAAATGGGCAGTCACTGTGAGTGGAACAGTTTTCTGGAGAAAAAAAAAGGGGAACGGAGGCTTTTAACGCTGGATGTGTTGGGCTGTGAGGGCGGATAAGCAACCTGTGTCAACAGCATCACATCAAGTGACTGTCATCAAGTCACTGCCAGTGGACTTTCTTTTCCCCCCATCAAAGCTGTTGAAAACTCTGGTGTAGGCAAAAACCGAGGGAATATTTACTAACAATTTCCTTGCGACTTATACTAACTGTAAAATCCCCAATCAAAAGTTATTCCACATCTAATTGAGCCCCAAGGAAATTATCTTTATTGAATTCATTTTAGTGCTTGTGTCCACTAATAGAATAAAGAAAATTATGCAGACACTACTGCCGGGAGCCATAAAACCATGATGCTGAACATACAGGACTGAGGTCAAATGAGCATATTACAAAACACTTTCCATGCCCAATTTACCCGTACTGAATATGCGCAATGACTGTATTAAAACCTGAGTGCTGACAGAAGGTTGCCATCACAGTAAAGCTCAACGCAATCTCCCTGTGCCAAACTGGCTGAGAGAGCACTGTGCTACCACCCACACACACCTCTGCCCACAGAGCCTTATAGCCAACACAGGCTGTTTCAGTAAGTCGTGTATCACTGCAGAGCTCACAGGCCCACAAGAAAACCCAAGAAAAAAAATCTGAAATGGCCATCACAGCCCTAATACACATGTCACTGTAATAATCGATGCTAAAGGCCCAAAAGTGCCTTTTGAGAAAATTGCAGGAATTCCTCATAAGACTCCTCTTCTGTAAATGTCACCATTAATGGCAGGGGACACTGATTATAGGTGTATGAATTGGGTTTAATGGATGACTTGGCCTTTGAAATACAATGAGAACAGACTGGTGCTATCAGTTAACAGGGGTGGACTGACCTGATGGGTCTTGCTGTTGGTATAGAAGAAGGCAAGGCGGTAGAGACTCTTGTAGTGCTGAGGAAAGCGCCCGAGGCAGAGAAAAAGAGCACGGACACACATTTCCACCAGCATTCGTCTCTGATCAGCACGTTCTGCAGGCAGGGCTTTAGGCACTTCGATCACTTCAGGGGGGGGCTCTGGCTTCTTCTTGCCCTCGCTGGCCGGGGTCTGAGGAGCGGCCTGCTGAGAGGGGGCTGGCTTTGGAGGGGTAGCTGGGACAGGCACCGGATGAGGATTGGGGTCTGCAGAGACCTTGGGGGCTAAAGCCTCTGGGACTATCACCACTACAGCTTCTACTACTTCCTGGATCACTTTCTCTTCTGTCTGGATGCCAGTATGCTCTCCGTGTGACACTAAAGAAAGATTCAAATTGAAAACTTTAGGCATGTTGCATGTTAGGTCTGAATCTTTAAAATGGAGCACTTCAACAAGACACCCCATCTGATAACAGACATAAAAGCCATAAAAGATCCATTGTTTCAATTCTGAATACCTGTGTCTTCAGATGTGGGCTGCCCATCCTTCACAGGGGTTGTGCTTTCTGAGGATGATGAACTGGCTTTCCCAGAGGCAGGTTTGTGGCTGCTGTCTTGTGAGCTGGTGGGATCTGTGAAGGCATCCTGGGTGGAGTTGGAGTCAGAAAGCAACACCACCTCACTGTCCTGACTGCGCTCTGCCAAAACAAAAGAACACGGGTTACGCTGCCAGTTGCATGTCCACAGACAGAGATAGATAAATTCATAATTTGGGGTGTCATGGAAAAATAAACTGATGACTTTTTTTCTGTCCAAAAAGTTTTTGAAATGTTAATTATACTGTAATTTCAATTCATTAATAAAATGAAATTACTGTACTGTGTAAACTTTATTTTGTACCAATTATTCAGGATGTCTAATTGCATACTGTAACAGCATGCTATGTAGGCCTTTTTTGAGTTGGTGGTTGGTGACTTGTTTAAAAATGATTTGCTGTTGTAATGTGGGGGGGGGGAAGTGTATTTAATTATGAAACAAAAATAAGTAATGAGTCACAAATCCTGATTAGTGCATCACTAATGACACATTGCTATAAAGGAGAGATGAATTGCTTTTGTAAGTGGTCCAAACACAAAATGCCAGCATTCCTTTTAATTGCCATGTCCTGCAGACTCAGCAAAAAAAAAATCCTTGGCAGGAAACTCTAAATAAGAATCAAGAGGGCAACAAGCTTTTGCTATTTCAGAGAATAATGCACACAAGGGGCTTTTCAAAAGATTTACAGTCATGAGTCAACAGCAAAGTTACTATGGTACTGTAAAATTTGTGTAAACTGACAACTGTGTATTCAGTGCACTTCATTTTGGATTTAAAATATAGCCTCTTAAAAAGTTTGGTGGGTTTGTAGAGCAGTACCATTCAGGGAAGCCAGCCATAGTGAAGACCTGGGCAGGCAGTAATCATGGTCAAACTCTGGTGAGGCTGTTGAAGATACGGGGAGCTGGTTTTAAAATATAATCAAGCAAAATTGCACCTCTAAATTGATAGAAAATATCTGCAATAGCCTTAAAAAAAATCAACCATTTCAGTTTCTTGACAACTGAGTACAGATTTAATGCCACTCCCCTTGAAAATGTAGAGCCTGATTCAGACACACATTTCTTTATATAAGACCACACGAAAGTTGCAGTGCAAGAGTATTGAGATTATGTCAGCACTCTTACACAGTTCAATATTTAAAAAAAAATAAAAAATCAATATTTCCCCTCCAAAGACTTAAAATTTATGTCACAATCTGTGACATGAATAAATTGCTTCAGCAATGTAGCAAAGACACTCAGAGCTGAGCGTGCATATCCCAGAAAAAGAAAATCACCCCGGCTATTGTTTTCCCCTCAGTAACTGTTCTCCTATAAGAACAGCAACATAAAAAAAATCTGCAAGTATTTATGTAGTGTAGGTCATCAACAGGGGATCACAAAGGAGCATTTTCCCCGATAATGGTTTGATAAATGCATGTCTGAATCCGGCCCTACAGTCTTATCACCTTGATGCACTTTAAGCAGGACTCAAGTCAGAGAGACTGGACAACAACAAGCAGCAATGTGCATGGTGGGGTATTTTCTGACTTCAGTCTGAGAGTTGTGTGCCAATAACAGGGCTGCCACATTCTTTCTGACTTGGCATTTTCACACTAATTGGCCATAATTAGAAATTATATCCAATTAGTGGAAAATAGCAAACATGATTCACGCAAGACTTTGAAATATCTCCCAGGAGTTTGACTCTCTGTGGAAATTACCCCCACACCAAACTTAAACAAAATGTGACCACATGATACACCAGACAGTTTAGTGGATTGGAAAGGACTGACTTTGTCCACTTGTGAAGACATTCACCCCATTAGAACTACATGCATATAAATGGCAAAGCAGGTGGTAAAAGCAAGCAGGCAAAGAGGTAGCAGGCAGGTAGGTAGGTAGGTAGGTAGGTAGGAAGGTAGGTAGGTAGGTAGGAAGGAATCCGGAAAGGGTGACAAAACTGGCAACATGGGCAATATGGCTGCGTTATTTGCACATTCAAGCTAAACATGATACATGGGGTGGGTGGACGGATGTCATTGTTTTTGTCACATGTGAAGAATGACCAAGACTGTTTTCTCTAAACAAGACTTGGGTTTTTGTTTCACAAAACACTTCAAAGTTCCAGAGATTAAGGCCCCATCCACACGAAGCCAAAACGCTTATAGTTTCAAAAACGTTCTTCATAAAGACAGAGCTGTTTCAGTAAATGTGTCCGTCCACATGAATTCACTTGATACGCCTGAAAACGATGTAAAACACATGCCAGGCCTGTTGGTGGTGCTGTGACGCCATAACAGAAACAAGCGGAAACAGGCGGTGGGACTTTAGGCATGCGCAGATATCTGTATACGATGTAAACATAGAACATGGCGGCGGCAAGTACGAGTGGACGAGCTGGTACGACTCTAGTCTTTGGCGCATGCGCATTTATCGAGAGGTGGAGCTATGACACAAGCCTGTCAGAAAAAAAAGCGGACAGGGCGTAACAACGGTGCCACGTAAACAGCGTTTTGAGATCTTTGCACTCTGGGATCTAGTTTCAGAAATGATCGTTTTCAGACCCCCAAAACGACAGCTTCGTGTGGATGATACATGGGTTTGATGAACTATTTGTGCGTTTAGGCCTGGGCTCGTCTTCGTGTGGATGGGGCCTAAAATCAACTCTTCTTAACTGATGTCTGGGTGGCATAACATGAAATTCAAAAATGTCTCCTTCTTGCATACCTTTCTTAATCAAATCAATCAACTCAAAATGACAGCTATAACTGCGACACTGCAAATACCAACAGCTAAATACAGTCGAAGAGTCAACATAGCTAATTTGCATAAATTATAAAAGGTCAGGTATAGATGTACATTTCCTAAAGCAATATTGTACATCTAACACATTATTCCACACACACCTTACATTATTTTTCACCATGCAGCTATCAAGTTGGTTTTTCCAACACAAATCTTCTACTTTGATATCCACCTTCATAAGAAAAATCCTATTTCTGTGTGTACTGATTAACATCTGGAACAATTCTGTTTATCAGAACTGTCATGTCGAGCACTCCTACCCTTCTGAACATACAGATTAACTTAATCCCTGCAGTTTAAAAATGTATATTCTATGGATAAATACTGAACTTGGGAAGACTACCTTCCATTATTTTCACTATGTAAATGGATCAAATTATAAAGGACTTTAAAACTTTAACATCTTATCCGATTGGATAAATTTAAACTTTGAATCATTTGAGAGAAGTCCGATGATTTCTGAGGCAGTCTCTCAGGGACTTGGTTCTCTGACAATGCAAACCACTCTGTTGAACTAACTGAGCTAAACACACAGTGAATCAACACTTAGGATCATTGAGAATTTGCATTCATTTGGTGGGGTGCTAATCGACTGAAGCTGATTGATGCTGAAATCCACGTCAGCACAAATATGTCTGTGATGTTATAGGCCGACAAAAAAGCAATAGTAACATATCAGGAGAGGCAAGATGATTGGTAAGAAAAGAAAACAAGACCAGCAATAAAGCAGCCACAAGATGGATGTTATACCAGCACACGCACGCACGCACACACATATGCAAACACACAGACCTTAATGCCCTCTGCAAAAACTTAACCTTGAAATCTATTTGTTTCAACACTGCTGCTTTGTCAAGCATAGCAAATTAGTCAAATAATCAGTAGCCATATTGCCCATTTCACCACATCCCAATCACCCAGTGCATGGGGATCATTGTAACTGAAACCGAAGCCATTAAGCATGGTGATTAGCAATCTGAGCACTCCCCAGTGGGGTTCCTGTCCCAGTGCAGAAAGGGCAAAGAGCCCAACCCCAGAGACAGTGTCTAGGACTGGGACTGTACCATCAGCCTGCTGCTCCTCATGCCGTTGTTGCTGCCACTGCTGCCTTCGGAGTGTTTTGCGTTTGGCGTAATCATGGTCAAATGGCGTGGCCACGTAAGGAGGAGATGTCAGACCTGGGGTGGCAGCTGATGGCAGAGAGGAGCTGAGGACATTCCCTATGCAAACTGAGGAGCAATTAAAGTCTTCGTCCATCATAGAGGGGGGTTTCTCCCTGAAATGAGTCAAAAGCAAGAATCAATGTTTGGCTGTGACATTAAATGTTTCATCGGGAATATTTTTTATAAATGTGGCTTACTTTTCATGGGTCCTTGGCATACTTGGCATACTCTTCTCTTCTCCTCTTGCAAACGGCCCTGTAGCTGCCTCGACCAGCAAAGTGAACAAGACCTCGTGTTCCAGATCAGGTTCATCAGCCTCAAGAAGTTTTAGGATGGTGGCACCCAGACGGAAATGCAACTAGAGGCAGTTAGAAAAAGAAGTTCAACATTCCACAAGTATGTAGACAATGTTTTAAACATGAATGCTTTCAGACACTTATCGTACATAACACTGCACTGATGTAACACAACTAGAAACTATTTGAGCTACCAGTCACAGATAGCATACCTCCAGGGCTTCCATGGCCAGGTCAGGAGGATTATGGTAATGGATTTTCCGGGGGTACCTGGCAGCTTCTTCATGCAGATAGTTTGCTGCCTATAAATACAATAGTGTGGAGAGTCAACAACCTAACACAATCACCTGACAATACAAGTTAACTCCTAAACTAGTAAAATGGAGTGCGATAAGGAGTAGTAGCCAGCTATGTGTGCTAACATCAGGGTTCATTGCATTAACATTATCCTAAATGACACTACTGCCCTCCATGACACTGTCTTTCATACAAGTTTATCTGCCTCCACTGATGTAATCAGAACAGCAGAGCTATGACTAACTCCATACATTGTTCTACCAAGAAAAAAACATTTTGTAGGAGTGGAAGGGCAGTGATCTTTGTTTCTGTAGGTGGATTATGAAACAACTCAAGTGAGAGATAGAAATATGTGTGCAATCAAAGGACTGCTCTGAATTCTTTAAACTACAGTTTTTATTTCCCTTGTTTGTACCAGAACAACGATACTCAAAAGTTAACTGACTTGTTAAAATGTTTGTTCATTACGCTGAAGTACTAATTAGCTTTTTTCATTAAGGGAAAAAACAAATAACTATAATATATAGTGTGTAGAAAATATATACATTTGTTTACGGCAGACTTTAACCTTCAAACAAAATCACCTTATGCAGGTCACATTGCAGTGTGTACGACTCTAAATCACCTTTTAAGCTATAACCCTGTATTTACATATAGTTACAGACTGTGCAACCAGCACTTCAACTACAATTACTACAAAATTCAATAGTCAGGATGGTGAAAAACAATACATTTAAAACTTAAGTTATGATATCTTTGAACCAGGTTACCAGGTTGTTTGTGCAGTGGCAGAACTGATGCATTATATTGATAAAGTTAACACCTCAACACCAAAGTTCATTATGAGAAATAAATTACTGACTGAATTCCTTCTAAAACATCATATAAAACTTAAATGTATCCACAACTGTTTACCTTTTTGTAAAGCTGCAGATATTCCACGGGCTTCTGTTTGCGTTTCTCTGCTATCTTCCCCAGCATGTAGTGAATAAGCCACTCTTCTTCATCACTGTCACCCTCACAACGGGAAGCACCCTGGAAACACTGAAATGCCGTCTCCAACATGGAGTCTCTCCTTTCTTCCATCTGAAACAACACAAACACACACACACACCAAGGAGACTTCATAAGCAATCCAGCTCAAGGTGACAGATCAATTAACTCTGCGCAGACTTCCTATGTGGAACAAGCAAAAGTGACAGAAGGTGACTGTTTAGTTCACTCATCTAACATAAAAGTGGACACAAGATAATTTGACAGGGGATGCAGCTGAGCTACATATTAGCATGAATCTCACCTGTTTAACCACCTCTGGGGGAAGCTCGTTACGCCACTGTTTGAGCTGCCGTGACGCAAACGAATGCAGTGCATATGATATTGTCCCATACTCAATCCACAGAGACAGGTTAGAGCTGTCGATCTCCAGGGCTCTCTTAAAGCAGTTAAGTACTGCCTGTGAGTGCTTCCATATGGGTACGTCACTTTTCAGCTCGTTAGAGTTGAGCTTGTCCTGGATACGGCTGGCTCTAGCTAAAGCCATACCTGCCCAGGAGTCAAACCTGAAGAGAGACAGTTTCTGTCACAATGCCGCTGACAAAAATGTTAGTAAAGGCACAGTATTTGAAGTATTAAATATATGGGAAAAACAGAATCCTACACATGCACATTCATTTGATAAAATCTTAGGAGAAAACAGGAACTAAATTATTAGTTTAAAATAAACAAACAGAAAAGGACTATGTTTCGCAGACATGTAAAAGAATCAGTGCAAAGAAATGAGCTACCTGTTGGGACACACGCATATGTCGTGCATATAGAACTTGATGGCTTTGGACTGCTCCTTGTTCTTGAAATGATAATCAGCCAGCAGGTAGTACATCTCATTGATGATTGGAGGTGCAGGAGCACTACCCGCAGGAAGGCATGGGGCCTTAAAGAGATCGAAATTCAACATTTCTTTAATAATCATGATTCTCAATGAAAAACCTGCAAATTAGGTTAAAAATGACTTAAACGGGCCGCCGTTTAGCACACTGAGTTAAGGAGATACCACATGGGCTCAGTCCGTTAGCAGCGGTCATGAGTTTGAGTCCAGCTCAAGACCTTTCTGCATGTCATTCTCCTATATCACCCCTTTTCACCCCATCTCTCTCTCTATCAATAAAAGGGGGAAAACTCTCCCCTGAAAAATACTTGAGCGACCAGGTACACTGGCTTTTAGTCCAGTTTTAGAAGTAATTTTAGGTTTCAATTAATTACAACAGTCTGAACAGTGTATCAGAAAACTTTTATCACCATCAACCCCTTTCATACTTTGAGATCCTCAGACAGGGGTCTCTTCTATGTCCTCTAGAATTTCGACTCAAGACTACAGACAGGACAATACTTCCTTGCAAACGCACACACAGATAGCCGTGTGAACTCTCCTGGACTTGAGCAGATGACAGAAGTTACATCACTCAGACCCTAGTGGACGGTCACATACTTGCGAATGCAAAAAGTGTAACACTGGCCTAAGGGGACAGAGCTTTTGAAATAACAGCCCTGAGGCTCTGGAATACCCTGCCCGAGGAAAGCAGCAGGCTGAGTGAGTGGCTTCTTTAAAATCTAATCTTAAAAAATATTAATTTTTCTTAGATTTCAGTTGTTATTCTTTTCATAGGTTTTGTCAATTTAAAATGGCTATTGAGTACTTTTATTCTCTTTTTACTGTGTTTTCAATATTATGATTTGTGAGATCTTTGCTTGTTATGGGTTTGTTTTGATAAGTATAAATAAAGAAACTAATATTATTATTACTAATATGAAAGAGTTTAGTATGTCTGACTTGCTGGTGCTCCTCACACTCACAGTCAGTGGCCCCCACTGACTGACCTTTTCTGCCATGTCCTCAATGTAGGTTGCCACTTCATCCATGGTGAGGGTGGGAGTGTCACTTGGAGGGGCGATGCCAGAAAACCTCCTCAGCAGATTGGCCAATTCCGCGGACACTGTGCTTGTCTTATAGCTGTCGAACTCAGGCAGTGACTTTGGTTTGAAATACTGGAACATGAACAGGGCATCGCTCCACAGAAGCTCAACCTGCAAAACACAGATTCATTCCACAGGAAGCATTAGTGTCCCAGTCCACTGTGTTGTGAGTGTAACAGACAGCGCCAATTATTGGTAACAAGGTCTCATGGGGACTCTTCTCTTGTACTGTGGTGTTCAGTAGTTATAGTCAGAATCCCAGTCCTCTACTGTATATGCACCGACACATTATTGTGGGATTGACACCCACCTGGTGGCTACATACATGCATGACAAGAATACAAGAGAACAGGGGTTGTACACACAAGCCTGCTGCTGCCATGAATCATTCCTTTTCTTATAATCTTATCAGACTAATACCATTATCTCTGCTTTCCGTTTTCATATTCTGGATCAAATCTAGCTATCTACCAAGTATCCTTTGTGTTAAGCTGCTTCCAAAGTGAGCAAATGCTAGATTATGTAAACATGTTTAGTATGTTAAGAGTTTTTTAGAAGAAAATTAGAGCACAGAATACTAAATAACATTGAGAGCTTAAAATCCTGCAAACCAGAATTTTTCAGGTCTGTTTTTTTTGTTGTGGATCTAAATGTGTGTTTCTCACTCGGTGAATTAATGCTATTAAGCCATTAATGCTATTTCACAGCCTCAATTTATTTCAATGACACCAGACGCGTGTACCTTGGCAACAAAACAACATTAATGGATATAGCAGACATTTTATGTGTCATAAGGATCAATGAGGACACATGTTTGCGTCATCGCAAAGTCTGCTCCTGTTTAATCACTACACTTATGAGGGTTTACTAGTACAGGTGAGAAATCGTACCAATTAGTCAAAGACTTGAACCACCTCTTCACTATTTCACCACCTCTTCACCAAGATTTGGCTTTTATCTAAATATTAGCTCAGCCACATTTGGGGTTTTTGGTTTTACATTTTCAGTTAAATAATATTTTCTGGTTAAAAATGCGTCAAGCAAATTTGGTAGAGATTGACTTTTGGACTATGTAACTACATTGAGTAACTTCAGTTGGCAAAATTACCTCTAGCTTATTTAACAAATTAAGATATAACAAATTAAAGGCATGAGCAGGCAGACTTTTAAAAGCATCTAAGGGAGTAACCTGTGGAGATGAGTGGTCCTCCAGGTAGCGGGCCTTGCTCTTCTTACTGGGGTAGGCATAGAGACAGAAAAAACACTGTTCCAGGGCCATCTCCAACTCCTCTTTGTAGGGATGAGATTCATTTTTGGTGGAGGCTGTGAACTCTTTTTCCAAAACTCGAACCTAAAGCAAACAAGAATGCACAGCAGAAAGAATACTTACTAAAATACTTGCATATATATAAGCTATACATTAACACAAGTATTATCTCAGTCAGGATACAGTATTTACAGGTATAATTCTACAAACAATCTTACATAGAACTTGAGCAGTGCACCATCCGAGTTGCAGCACAAGGAACGACGGCCAAGATACTCGTGGGCTGTGTTCAGAAGCATCAGGGAGGAGGGCAGCATGGGAGTATCTGAGTCATCTGAAAATCAGATTTGACAGGGTCACTCAGTGTAACAACTGGCATGTTAGCAACACAGAGGGAAAACTAAAGGCATGAAAACACAAAGTCAACAAACCTTCATCATCCCCAACAGACATATGCTGCCTAAGCATACAGTCAAAAGCAGCCTCTTCGTGTTTGATAATCCGATACAGGATAATCCAAGGCAGAACTGAGAAGAAGTAAGGCTCCTTGGGATCATCAGAAATGGACATGCTAAGATCAATCAGCTGAAAAAAACAATAACACAACAACACGATAAATTAACATGACACAAAAGCCAATTTGTTTATTCTCAGAGAGTCAGTCACAGTGTTTCTTTAGAAAAGCCAATGTTGCTTTTAGGTTTAGGTTTAGGTTTTAGGTTTACCTGAATCAGGTTGTTTGCCAGTCGAGCCATGCTAGAGAAGTGGGGAACATTTCTTAGAAGCTCAGACTCTTTGCCGAAGCAGACCTCAATGCCATCCAGCAACTTTCCAATGGTGCTGACCCACTCCTCCTTGCTAGGGGGAGAGCTGTTTGAAGCAGAGTTGAGCTGCTGCAGGGCTTCGTTCAAAGCCAGCTCACTGCAGTCCAAACACTGCTGGTAGTCCTGCAGCTTCAGCAGTGAGTTCTATTGCAGAGGGTTAAAGCTCAGAAAATAAGCAATGGCAACCGTGACATATTTTAAACAATTTAAAGATCCAACTGATATTGTGGCATGTCTTACCTGCAGTAGCATCAACTGTGCAGGACGCTCTGGTGCTGAGCTCACAAACTCCAGAGGTTTGCTCCTGCTCCCATAATTAAGAGTGGGCTGCAGCAGGCGTACAACAGACTCAAAGTCTGCAGACTCAAAGAGACGCTGGATCTCCTCCAATGACTGACAACGCTCCAGAGACTTCAGCCTCTTGTCAATCTGTCCATGGGAACAAAGGACACCCAAAAGAAACCCACAGTCAAAACAGCAATAGTAGAGGCTCTTTTGGGAGACATGATACTAGCTTTATTTTTACCAATTTCTGTAACCCTTGAAAACGTGTGTATCGCACTTTATTCATTAGTATTTCAAAAGACCGGACAAGGAACAATAATATATTGGAAAAGAGGTTTACATTGATAAAAAAAAATGAGTAGCTGATCATCACACTGACCTCCTCCACAGAAATTGCAGCATCTACACGAAGGTTAGGTAGGCTGATTGTGTATTGTTTCCCATCTGGGTTCTTTGGTTTGCTCTGCAACAGGCCTATACAGACATCATAGCTCTCAAGGGCCAACTCCATGTCTCCCTGTCAAAAAACAAGAAATACACACTTGTAGGTAACACCTGGCCGAGCTGATTGAAAAGGACTCATATAGCCAAATATCAAGAAGAAACCACAACATAGTCGTTACCTGCAGGGCCAAAAATCGTGCCTTTAGCCAGTAGACACGCACCATGACATCTAGCCAGTCATCCTCGAACAGGTCTCTTTGGGATGAACCTAGCGCTAAGAGTAACAAATCACCCTGGAAGTGCTGCCCAGGAAATTCGGAGTCCGTTGCATCATTGCTGGGACCACTGCTGCTTCTTCTTGGAGCAGCTAGACGAGGAATAAAACTATTACTACAAGCCAAACGTAAACAATGACTTTCCAATAGCAAATCCTACATGTTGTCCTGTGTAGTTTTGACAATAAATATACTGCTTTTTTTTAGGTCAACTAGTCAAATTTTTAAAATGCAAAAACACATTTTCTACATTTAGGTCTGGTCAAATTTTTGTCAGTAGTGGTAGAGAGATAAAATATGACACACAAACACACACTGCAAGACCCAGATGTTCTACAGACAGTAACTTCTACTGTAGCATAATACTGCATCAATCAACCAAGTCTTGTCACTCGGACTTACCAATCTTCCCTTTGTTGTGTAACCACTGCTCCAACTGCAACTCCATAAAAGCTAAGTTCATTGCCAACATTTCCTGTACATGTAGCAGATATAAACATAACTTAGAAGTTGTAGTAGAGGAAAAGTAAGAGGTTAATTCTGACAAATATTCTTTTTTCCTGATTCCATTTTTTTTTATTTTTTAAACTTTAGACACGGTAGTAGATGCTGAATTCAGTAGACGTTCACAAAATTGGATCCAAAGTGACAAACAAAACAATTAACATCTCAGTCTCATTCAAGTTCTAGCAATCATGAAATTAACCAGTTATCTTGTCACTTACCCGGATGTGTTGGTTGCTGCAGTCCCGAAGCAGCGGATTAGGAAGACCACTACTGTGCTTCCTCCAGGTCTGATAGACCTCCAGCACCACAGCAGTCAGCCCCCGAGGCCACTCCTCCATGAACTTCTGACCCACTGCTTTCAGATAGCGCATCATCAGGTCCAGTATACCACCATTGGTCATATTATTGAGCAGGAAGTTGTGGACATCCTGTTGTTCTATAGAGAGGAATTCACAATTTGTTATTATTTGTTATGACGCCAGCATAGCAGGACATTGTAAATACATATCCAGGATGCTCTACATACCAGATTCCATGTATTCAACTGAGTCAACAGGCAAGCAACTCCCATGCAGAGGCTGTATGTCCTCCTTCCCATCACACTGTGTCTCAAGGTTACTCAAACTCTCATCATCATTATCAGGATCAAATTTCTTTAGCCTAAGACACAACCAGCAAAATAACTTTAAATCAACAGAACTACAATGAGTTATTTATTAATGCATTGTTTATAAGATTTATGACAAGTTACCTGGAAGGTAGGTATTTAAAAAGCAGTTCTTGAAAATCGATCTTCTCTTCCTTCTTGCACTTTGTGTTTCGAACACGTGCTGAGCGTCGCTTGGCTGTCTCCCCACTATCTTCCACTGCGCGTTTCCTTTTTGGAGCTTTCTTCACTTTATCTGTCAGTGAAACTTCCATTGCTGTAGCTGTAAACATTTCAGAAGATATTTTAAACTAACAATATTACAGATTATTGCTGCATTTGCTCTTAATAAAGAGAATCACAGAGGCAGGCAAAAGAAAAACATGTCTTTTTATAAACAACTAACCAACAGGGGGAGCAGAAGTGGTGACCTCTACGGTGGTCTGGCTGGGGGTAATTTGAGGTTGAGTGCTGCATTGGGGCAGCACTGCTGGCTCAGGGAAGGTCACTGGTGGCAGGGATGAACTAGGGCTGCTGCTCAGCACAGTGGTTTGACCCATACTGACAGGGCTGGTCGGCTGGGGGAGGTTCTGGAGGAAGTTTGGGTCACGGTATTCTGACAGGTCGATTCTGCGGCCAAGACTCGGGCGAGGTGGTTCACATGTGGTCTGATGTCTGTACATTGCAAGAAGACTTTCGCCCACATGCTTCCATCTGAGATAAAACAGAGGAGGTGGTTCTGATTCACTGCAAAAAAAAACTACTATAGGAAAAGTAAATAGTACATCCCTCTGGGGTAGAGGTTAACAAAAGGTTCACAAAACTAAGCCGAGAAAACAATTACTACAATGTCAGAGGGGCTCAACCAAGAATTTCACTACAGTATATACCAATTCCGCATTTTCTAGCTCTGCATACTGTAGTGTTAGTTGTATTACTAATAGTAATCTATAAATAACAGATGTTCAAACCATGACTGTAATTCTCATTTGCATTATTACAAGAAAATGGAACGTGAACTAAACCAGGAAAAACAAAACAATACTACAGCACTCACGAGAGGCAGCGAATGGGCTGAATCAGGACAAGGTCGGGTTTTGGTTCGCAGTGAGACAGAGCCTGTCTGCGCCTCCGTATCTCCAGTGCCTCTTCCACAATCGATTTGCGTTCCTCTTCTTCCACTTCCACGTAGTGAATAGACATATCGCTGCAAATAAGCCATAACAAATCACAAAAGTTTGTCAGCGATGTGAAAGTATGAAGGTAAACAGGTGGAGGCCTAAAAAGTGAGCTGGATTCACCATTTCATGAACATCTGCATTGTATCCCTCTTCAGACAAGGCTGCTCCTCAAAGATCTTTTCCTTCAACACCAGGCCTTTAGTGTAACAATGATCCTTCTCCAGGGCTTTGGCAATGAAGTACAAACAGCCTGGAAAAAGTATGCAGTTGATGGTTACTTCTTTTCTTTCCATACTAATCTGTCTTACTGGTAATGAGCAAACAGTTTACAATGACATATTACATACAGGTGTAGTCACTGAGTGTGTAGAGAATAGTTATGAGGTTGTCCAGGCAGGGCCAATGGTCTGGGTTGCAGTGCAATCCCTCCTCAAACGCATGACGAGCTAGAGGAATGCGCACCAGTCGCACAGCAACCTGACCAATTTTGTACCACATGTTTACATCAGTGGAATCCAACATCACTGCCTAAGAAAAGAACAGAGCAGAAAATATGGCTTGAACACTCAAGTCTTCTTCATCCATATTTAGTTGCACAAACATTTCACAAAAATGATCATAGACAATGAAATTGGATGTGTTATTTTTCTACCTCTAAATAGAACTCCATGGCAGTCTCCAGGTCATCCCGCAACGCAGCCATACTCGCCAAGTTCTTAAAAGTGGAATACTTCAACATCAGTCCGGGATGCTTAAGGCCCACTCTCTGATCATCTGAGGGCATGGCCTAAAATGTTACAGAATAAATTATAAGTGGCACCAAACACAATGTAGCACAGATTCATCTTAAGGCCATCAAAATGTTTGTGTAACCAAATGGCCAAATGAGAAATGCATACTGTCAATCTCATTTAATCAGTGAAACAATGCTGGTAGAACACTGACGCAGCATTGCACAGGACCGACCATATTTGGCACAATCAGACATAAAAACAAAAGACAATTAATTGGATATTTTCCTACAAATACCACAAAACTGGTAATGAGTTAAACAGTCTCCATGTTTGCAGAGGACTTAAAACCAAACAACTGCTGCAATGTGGTAAAATGTTATTAATATTACTATTAAGTTATATCAATACTAGGGTTACACCGCAACAAAGGATCATCCTGGCTACATATGATGCATTGCTGTAATTATGTAAGAGCACTGCTCTCCATTACGGATACACACAATTCTTGTACTGTGCAACCATGTTAAAGATTTTTTGACACCTATATACTGTATAGTAGCTTCACCTCTTTGAGCAGTGGAGTTTTGAGAAGCTCATGATAGGCCTTTGCAGAATCCTCAAACTTGTCATGTTTTTGCAGGTCCAAAGCTTTGTGATATAAAGCAAAGGCCTCAGCTTCCTACGGAGAGAATTCAAAGGAAAATCAGACTTGTCTACAGAGCAAAAAAAGTCTGCATCAGCAGATGGGCTTAATATTGATGATTCATCTTCATATAGTCCGTACTTGAGCCTCTTTTGTCTGACTCTTGCTACTTCTCAAGGGATCTTCAGACTCATCTGCAGCTGTCGAAGCAGCATTTAGTGCTGCAATGCGAATCTGTAGATAACAAAGATACAGCAAACAGACACGCTTTAGCAGACAGTCATATATTATAGGAGGTGAGCTAAAAAGAGCAGAACAGTCTGGAAAAACTACAAAGTGCTTCCGATGATACAGTTAACCCAATAATAAAACAGCCTACCATTTTAGTTACTGGAAAGCAGACCTTCCGCCTTCACGGTGTGCAGATTTTGAATGAATCTGCAGAAAGGTGTGAGAAGAGAATGAACAGAAATCAATAAATGCATGCAACACACCAACTCCGTCAGCAAATGCAGCGTTACTTCAAAACCGTTAGTCCGATATAAAGAGTCGCTTACCCACCCAGTATCTAATGTATTGATGCCAGGCGACTGCATTGTCGTCAAAAGTACTTCTACTATTCATTGTTCCTATGACTGTATTTAAGAGCTAAACAAACCATTGGACAGAGAGAAGAGCAAGCCAACCAGCTGCAGTTATCACTGAACGCAGTTATTCATTGAAAGGTGCTTGTGACAGACTAGCTAACCTTACCGAAATATCACTTAAAACTTAGCACAGTTAGCTTAGCTCTGCGGTGGGACAGAGCTCAGTTTGCCCCGAACAAGTTTACATCGTCATTGGACAGTAACATAACCAGTACTCCGGACAGTAAATACTAAAGGTACCCTCCCGACGGGCAGAAAAACTGAAGTCGCTGACAGTTCATATTATTTCTTCAGCTAGCTGAAATTAGCAGACACATTTTACGAGCTAACGTTAGCTTGTGTTTCACCGGGGAGACCAAGACCTGCAAAACGAGGAGACTTACCTACCGCTCATTCCCGGTTTAACTGCATCTATAAAGTTGCAGATACTTGAGCAAGACAGCAAGCCCTCATAACACTGCGGCCACAAAGCACAAAGCAATTTAGAAACTTCATTTATCCATCATCCTTTGTTGTTGTTAAACATGGATGTGTGCGTTTGCGTCACAGCATGACATTTGCTACCCGCCAATTAGTAAAATCGTCGCTCATTGGTCAATACTCTGAGGGTGTACTCATGTGACCAATCATATATTACGATATTGGGTGAAGCCACACCAGACACAGGCAACGCTGAAATACGAAGGTAAAGATTTTATGGTTCAGTACACAATAAAAACACCAAAGTAAACGTTGAAATTATATTGAGAAAATTACCAATTTAACTTTTTTTCAGTTATGTATTTGACCATTTTGAAGACAAGTTTTCAAACCAGTCAAAATTGTGTTAAAACACAGCTTAAAGTGCATATTACCCTGCACAATGTATTGTTTGTGGATATACTTTATTTTTTCACATGTGATGTTTTCCTGTAAATTCCAACACAACAACAATCAGTCTGAACTTTTATATGGAAATTGTATTCAAATGTAATCACATATCCCATAGATTGGACAATATCTACAGCAGCAAAACCTATAGTGTGGAAAATTGGATAAATATACATTCCTATGAATTAAATGGATATGGTTGTGACATAAATTCTGAAAAAGTAATTGTGTCAATAAATATATAAACAAATGAAATAACTGTGCATTTAAATATAACCGATGGAAGAAAAAAAACAGTGAAAGAAATGTGGCATTAGGAAAAAGTCCCCTAAAATAGTTGAAAGTAGTCCTTTAAAAGATTTTTACCATAAAAGCCTATTTTTTTTATAAATTAAATTTATTGCCTCGTTTATTTTTTCAGGAATTATTTCATAGCCATATTAACTTATTTCAGATGGGAAAAAAATATTAATAGATTTATTTAGTATTGAATAGCATTCCAAATGTATAGTCTCTGAAACATTATGTTTCTGTATTATGCATTTTATGTAGGCTAAAGCAGTGCTAAGTGCAGTACACATTAATGTTTATATATATATATATATGTGTGTGTGTGTGTGTGTGTGTGTGTGTGTGTGTGTGTGTGTGTGTGTGTGTGTGTGTGTGTATTAGTGTACTCTGTCTCAGACATTTATATCTAGCATTACTGTGTGTCCTGCATGGTAAACAGACGACCACTAGAGGGCAAACTTTTATCTATAATCAAGTAAAACAGTGTCTCTGAGATTGAGGAGCTTTTTTTTTTAAATTTAAATCACAGGATCTTAAAACTGTTTGATCATTTGCTGATTTCCTTTGCACTGGCTTGCTGTGACATTTCATTCAGATACTTAGATCATAATCATTTTTTCTTCAGTATTCTGTCTAACACAGATGATAAATGATGCAAAATTGTACAAAGCTGTGTCATGTTTTACAAAAGGAGCTTTTCTACGTCTCTTCTATTATGCATTTTGTACGTGTACATGACATGTATTATGTCTCTGTCAGGATTCATGCTGGCAAATTATAACAACTTCTGCAGTTTTTTAGGAGTAACAGTATACTGTTTTGTCCTCAGTGACCCTGTCTGTTGCAGTCCCTTGTTGCTCCATCGTTGCTTATCCCC
>OMNN01027980.1:37459-50562 GCA_900302755.1 Chromis chromis
CCCCCCCAACCCTCATCCTCACCCCACCCCATCTCTCCCTTGGCCGAGACTGGCTGGCTGGCACCATTATCAATTCTTTCTGTCAGCATGCCTGCAAAAAAATAGCTTACGTCACAGTCATTACTGGCTCTATAAAAGCCGGAGTAATGCAGATTCACTGTGCATTCAACCCAGCTACATTCTCAGACACAGAGCAGCTCATCTCTCAAGTCATGACTTCCACCGGCTTTGACCCTTACTTCCCTTCCACTTACAAGAGGAGAGTGGCTGTGCGCAGTGCAGGATATGGAGCTGGCGGAGGAATAGGATCTAGGTCTGGCTACTCCACCTACTCTGCCCCAATAACTTCCTATGGCTCTTCACGCAGAAGTTACCCAGCCTACACCCGCGCTGCTTCCAGCTATTCCTCCCTACTTTCTGCTCCTGTGTCTGCAGCTGCTGCCACTGAGCTACGCCTTGACCAAGCAGCCCAAGTCAGTTCTGAGTTCAAAGTTTTAAGGACCCAGGAGAAGGCCGAGCTGCAGGACCTGAATGACCGCTTTGCAAGCTTCATTGAGAGGGTCCATGAGCTGGAGCAGCAGAACAAGGTGCTGGAGACTGAACTCCTGCTGCTCAGGCAGAGGCAGACAGAGCCGTCCAACCTTCGGTCCCTGTATGAGCATGAGATCCGCCAACTCCATGCTGCTGTGGAAGAGGCCCGCCATGAGAAGCAAGCAGCCCAGGACCACAGGGATGAGATGGAAGATGTGTTTAGGAACCTCCAAAAACGCTATGAGGACGAAATTCTCGGCAGAGAAGAAGCAGAGGGCAGGCTCATGGATGCCAGGAAGGGTGCAGATGAAGCAGCACTGGGCCAGGCTGAGCTCGAGAAAAGAGTTGGGACCCTGCTGGATGAGCTGGCCTTCCTGAAGCGCCTCTGTGAGAGTGAGATTGCAGAGCTGCAGGCCCAAATACAGTATGGCGCAGAGGTGTCAGTGGAGATGGAGGTCGCCAAACCGGACCTGTCTGCTGCTCTTCGCGACATTCGAGTGCAGTATGAGAAGCTGGCGCAACGCAACCTTCAATCAGCCGAAGAGTGGTTCTGCAACAAGATGAACGTGATGACAGTTGGCACTGTTCGCAACACTGAGAGTGCACGCAATGCCAAAGATGAAGCTGGAGAATATCGCCGGCTGCTCAAAACTAGAACGCTGGAGATTGACGCCTGCCGTCAGATGAACCAAGCTCTGGAAAACCAACTACAGGACGTGGAGGAGAAGCAGAGTGCTGAGATCTCCGCACTGCAGGTGAGGTACAGCCAGACACTGAATTAAAGTAAGAGTTGCAATTACCTTTTAATACAATGTCCTTTCTGTGATAAAAAAAAGATTTAAGTGACTTTCTGTTTTTTTTAAACAGTTAAAATAAGTCTGATGGTAGTTATTATTGTGCTATTGATACTCCAAAGATTACCTGAGATGCAATTTGCATCCAGCCCATAATCTATCACTAACATGATACTCTTGATACAGGATGCAATAAGTCAACTGGAGGAAGAGTTGAGGGCAAACAAGAATGACATGGCTCGCTACTTGAAAGATTATCAGGACCTCTTGAATGTGAAGATGGCACTGGATATTGAAATTGCAGCATACAGGTAAGCGCCCCATACACAGTCTCTCCACTGTTTTACATATTGCATTGTAATTGGGGGATTTAAATAAATCCCACCGGCACCAATGATTTAGCATCTCATTTATTCATAATGTGTCCCCTTATTCTGTTAGGAAGCTGCTTGAAGGAGAAGAGAATCGTTTCAGTGTGGGTGGACCAGGGCCTGCTGCTCTTTACTCCCAATCCATGTACTCTGCTCCATCCTATGGAAGAACATATGTCTCCCTGCAGTCTCAGCTGAGCTCTGCACCTTCGTACCTGCTGAGCTCCCGCTTGTATACTTCACCGTTCACCACGGAGGAGATAATATCTGCAAGCCAGGCACAGCAGGCAGAGGCCAGCCCTCCTCAAGAGGAGGAGGAGGAAGAGGAGGAAGAGAAGGTGGAAGAAGAGGAGGAGCAGGGAGATGAAAAGGAGGCCGAGGAGGAGGCGGTAGAGGAAGAGCAAGAAGAAGAGGGGGAGGAAGAGGGGGAGAAGAAGGAAGAGGAGGCAGTAGAAAAGGAGGAGGAAAAACAGGAAGAAGAGGGAGAGGAAGAGGCAGATGGAGAAGGTTAGTACGGTAATTTTGTTTAACTGATATGTGCACATTCAGATAACTAATTCTAACTTTTATCCCCCTCTCACATGAATTTGAAAGAGGGTAAGGCAGAGGATGGAGAAAAAGAAGACAAGGAGGAAGGAGGGGAGGAGAGCCAACCTCAAGAAGAAGAGGATGCTGAGCAGAAAGAAGAAGAGGGCGATGCAGAGGGTGTGAAGGAGGAGGAAGAAGCTGAAAAAGAAGAGGAGGTGGAGGCTGAAGAGAAAGATGGCAAAGCATCAGACAAAAAAGTTTAGATTTACGTGTTAAAAATACCTGCTAGCCTGTAGCTAAAGTATGTTGAAAATTCTCTGCTCTGTCTGCAGAGATCTCAGCCAAACCAAATGAAAATCTCTTGAAATCAGAAGTGTACTTGAGTGACTCAAAGCATGTATGCACTTGTGCGCACTAATAACAGCAAAGAAATGAAACTATGTAAAAACTAATTACGAAGATGGAAATTGTCAGGAGTAGAAATTCTGCTTTGTGGAGATATGTCTGCTGGTGCTTCACTGTCACCGAAATATGCTTTATGTGCAATACCCAGTTTGAAATGCCTTACTTCAAGTCCTCACTGAGTGCTTTAAGTCCATGATGTGCTGCATTGAACTCCAATAAAGCCTTGAAGCCTTGTCAACCTAGAGCTGGCTCCAGGCTTTTCACTTGTACTTATAAAAAAAACAAGCAGTTGCAATGAAGTGTCAAATCAAATAACATTTAGCACAACTAAATGCAGAAGCAGAAAATTATATTCAATGTCCAAGCTCTGTGACTCACTATCGCAAACAAGGATGCAGATTTTTTAGTTGCCAATTAGCCTGAAGCTCCCATTTCATTTTGGGTTTAAAATAAAATGCGACTTTCTTACCAGGATGTTAATGGGGGTTAATGGAAAAAGTACATTAATGGCAGCCAAAGGGCCCTCGGTTCTATCTACACTGATAAATCAGTCCACAATGTGACTAAGGGGGGGCTTCTGCAAACTAGCACAGTCAGCGAGTCTGTATTGTTTTAAGCCTTTTTCAGCAAAAGATACCAAGCCAATTAAAGTGTATGAAAAAAACAACTTATTAAACAAAAAAATCCCAGTTTATCAGACAGTATTAAGATTTTCAACATGACAAAGCTAATAAAGCCTCATTAGATTTCTACTGACTTGCAGAACCACAGTCTGGAGTAAAAGAGTTGAGTTACAGGAGTGTTTTTGCCGTTATTTGAAGTCAGCAGGTCGTCTCCATCCTGACGTGGTTTTGTGTGATCAGTGAGCTGACAACGGTGTTTTTCCTGCTGCCTCACCCTCATCCACATCACTGTCCATAAATCAAGGCGCCCTGAAACCTTTATGACTCAGCTAGTCTGCTGCACCAAAGAATCTGGCCAAGTGTCAGCTCACGCAGAACAGCAAGAGGGAGAGGCAAAGAGAGAGCAATTTCATTATTTCATTAAGGAGAGAGAGAGGGGGAGAGAGGGAGAGAGATTGAGGAGGAGTTGGAGGGGGAGAGGGATAGAGGAGAAGCAGGGAAATATCTCACTGCACTAAACCTTGACAGAGGACAGACTGTTTTTTTTAACCCAGTAAAGAGGTGGAGGAACCAGAGGCTTCCATAGGCATTTGCAGAGATGCAGTTTCTATCACTTAAATGAACCCGAAACACACCCACACACTCTCTCTTTCTGTATTCTCACTGATTTTGACTCACATGTGACAGGAGGAGCTTCTGAAGCACACTTTGAAATACTGCATCATCTTATACTATAAATACATAAAAGCACTTTTAATACATATGGCAGATGTTCTACTCAATCTTGCATGTGTAAAGGCAATGCCCCAAACCGTATGCAATCTCCTTCTCCTCTCCCTCTCCATCCTCCTTGTCCTCAGATTACCCTGCCCTGAGCTACACCACATTATCCTCCTTCTGTTTTTCTCCCAGCTGCTACAGTAAAAGACTAGGCGCAGTCCAAAGAAGCACTCAGTTTAATTGTCAGAAATTCCTCTTTACAATGAATTTGGCTTTGCATTGGGTTTTTACACACACCTTTCACCACACAAAGAGATAGCAATCCTGTAAATGTTTTCTCACCGGATTAAAGGAGCATTAATGATGTATTACTGGCTGGATTTTAATACACAAACCCATTCTGCAGACAGAATGCTGAGGCGGTGATAAAGCTCTTCACAATAGATACAGTAAACCACCAGTAGGATGTACTCTCCCACTTGCCTCGCATACAACTGGGGAGGCTCTGTGCATGTATGTGTGTCAGTGCATCTCAGGGCACAGAGGGACACAGCTCCCCTGTAAACGTAGCATATCAAAGCACGGCTGTATTATTTTTACCACATTTCATCTTTCAGATATTGAGTTTCAGCCCCCGTTTCATCTGTCACATTTGGGCTGTGAACGGACCGGTATATAAATCTTATGACTCTCTCCCTCTTCTGGGCATACACTATGTCAGAGGGAAGGAGGCCCATCACTGGAGCCCACTGAGACCTCCCAGATTTACAATCCTTTCATGGAAAACAAAGAGCTGAAGGTGCAGCAGGAGACATCGACAGCAACTCAGTTTCCTGTAAAACAGGTAAGAAAAAGTTACTCTAAAATAGATATGATGGTCGTGACTGCTTTCACCATAAATGTTTCTGTGTTTAACACAACAGGGAACATTAGTCTCATTGAAGACATGACTCTACAATTAAGTTTGCACACTTAAATATGACAGTGATGCTGTAACATCATTATCAGATTTGGAAAGAAATGACTCACCACTTGACATTTACATTCATTCCAAGCATTCCACAGCACATTGTGTAAAGACTGTGACTTGGCCCTGGACTCATGTAACATTGTCTACATGAGGAAAAGTATATCAGCTTTCGATTACAACAAATGCATATTATATTTCATGAGGATAGGGAATGCAGTATTACACTGATTTGCACTGTAGGAAATCGAATCTACAAAGCAGAGTATGCTTGTTATTTGGTTTTATTCCATAAGATAACCTTTAACTTTATAACAAAGTTATAAGAAGAAAGTGCATTTTAATGTACCCAGTTGTAGGCACATGAAAAAGGAGAAGATCCATTTTTACGCTGATTCTTTTCATACATGCTAGAGGAGTAGAATCAAAAACTAGATGTCTTTGGAATAATAATACTTTCACCTTGAAAGAGCACTTGTCATCTTGATTATGGGTTTTAAATTGTGGGTGGGTGTGTGCAGTCCCGTCGGGCTCCGGTCCAGACAATGATTGTGGTCACACTGCAGTCTGCCTTTTTGGATGTCACACAGCCTCGCTTTGTCTCCACAAAGAAAAGGAAATCTAGATAAGAGTTGTGGCTCCCTCTGCTGATGTGAGAGAATCACCTAATTAAAAGTCTCTGTTGAAGAAGCTTTCACATTTGCCTGGAAGACAGCAGACAGAGGCTATTTCACATAAAGAAGTTGCACTCTAATTCTAAAAATAGACATTCTCCTAGCATACACACAGCTTAGCTTCAGTTTTCAGATGACTTCATCTGCCCACTACAGTGGCACAAAGAATGCCTCACTGAGTCAGATGGAGACAGATGGGGGATCCTCAGGGCACATCCTCCCTCTCGCACCACAAACGGGAAATGAGATGTTAGACGAATGGATATAAATGCACTAATGCTTACTTACCTGCAGAATCAGATCGCGTGATCATGTAATAAAACTATATATTTTTGTGCATTTCTTCAGGCTGGTCTGCAATTAAAATCCCTCTGCTTATCTGGGGTACATCATTAGACAGTAGCCGTGGTGACACACATGCAGGATCTGGCATCATGCAGCGAGCACAAGAGATGGAAGATTTAAAAAAATAAATAAATAAAATGGTACAAAAGTTTAAAACACGAGTTCCTGCAACAAAAGTTAAGTGCAAAATCAACCTCTGCCCCAGGATGTTAAGTCCTTGTGCAGAGACAATGCATTGACCTATCCTCAAAGCACTGCTGGACCAAGCAATTACCTGATTCTGCAGCCAGACGGCCAGGTGGGTGCTTGCGGCCAATTTGCCTCTGGCATCATGCGGTTCTGGCTGCGGACCTATAAATCCATTAGGCCTTTTGTCTCCTCGTGTCTCAGGAATTGAACCCCTCAGTAGGAGCTATATGACTATGTGATCCCTACCACTCAGAAGTCCCTGAAGCATTGTAGTTCCTCACATCATAGTCCAAATCACAGCTCACTGACTTAAGTAACGTCAAGCCCTGAGAGGAGTCAAGTCAGGTCAAGCTTTATTTATATGGTACATTTCATACATATGGATGCTCAATGTGCTTCATCTTTGTGCATCCCATAAAAATAAACACACACACACACACACACACACACACAAACCCTCACACAGGCACATGCACTCAAGCGTGTACGCACACAAACAGTAATGAAATGCTGTAGAATGCAGGAAGGTTGGACGGAAGATTGGGAGCATATTTATTATTATTTCAACTGTCTGTCACGCTGGATGTTCATTCATCTGCTCGGCGACATGCTGAGAAGGCCTCAGGCAAAGTAAACAGACAGTATATTCCTGTATAAAGACAAAAAACACCTCAATCTCTGTTTTTCATCTACAATAACTACAGCCCACTCTCACCACGACCACCTCTTCACTTTCATGCAGGAAGTGACTGCAAACTGTCTTTATGTCCCAGCTGTTCTGCCTCTGTATCCACGTTCGCACCTGTTTCCATTTGCCTCCCACATCTGCACATGTTTTAATGATGGCCTCCCCTGTCTCCTTTTTAAAAACCTTATGACTAAAATGCTGCACCTAGTCAGGGAGTGTTAATCTAGAAGGATGCCCGAGACATAACACAATCTGATCTCGATTTGAAGATGTGGGCAGTGGGGATTTCCTGTGAAGACTCTGCCTGTCTACTCCTATTGCTTATTCAACTCCAGGTGAACTTAAGAGTTCAACTCTGCTTGTCAAGCTGTCACACACATTAATGCGAGACATGCACCCACACCCACACACACCCACACATCCAGACGAGCGAACCACCATCTGAATTTAATGATTTCTCTTTGTGCGACACGATCATGTGGAGGAAGAGCTGAGCGCTTGTTACATCGAAGCAGACGGTTAAAATAGTCTCATGGCACAACAAAATATGACACGATGATGAGGTTCTGTCAGGGACAAACAGTCTATTGTATGCAATGGCACAAAGCAGTCAGGTGATGGCAATATTGCATTCCTTTTTGCAGGTTTGATTGTTTTCTTTTTTTTAAAACTTTTGATAGCCCAAAAGCAACTCTTTTCCTTTGGCATGAGAGATTTTGCCCAAGTTGTAAGAAGGATCAGAGGTGAAAAGGGCATAAGCAGATGTGAAACCCCCCCATGCGAGAAATTCAGATTCTCAGCGTGCACCTACAGCTCAGCCAGAAATAGGTCACAAAAATCCTGTGTAACGGCTGCAGTCATAACCTTGGAAATTCTACATATAGCTGCAAAATACATCCCTATTCTCTAATATTCAGAGCGGGCTCAGTCACCGCATAGGAATCCTTTGGCTGTGTGAGCGTTGTTAAAAAAAATACACTGCCGGGGTCAGAAAAAGAAAAGAAAAGCGTTCACGGGGTTATGCTTCAGTGTAACTCTGCATTACTATTATGTGGTGAGGGGGGAAAAGGCAACAATTCTAGTTGTTAACAACTGAAATCTGAATTTCTTTCGGGTTTAACTGATTACAGTTTCCTGTCTCTAATGATGCTATTTGGCCATTGCCATTTGCTCAGTCCTTTGCAAAAATAATAAGATTCAATAACAGCTTTCAATCAAAGAGTGCTGTGTACTAATTCACCACCAGCTGTGTTTTTAAAACTGCCACATCACAATGGACCAGGAAAAAAAAAAAAAGGACATCGCCCTGTCAGAGGGAACAACAAAAGCGCTGGACGGCTCCACGTTACTGACAGCACCATTTGGTTGACCGATGGCGGCAGATAAATAAACACACATGATGGGCAAACAAAAGGCTAAGTGGGCTACCAGGTCTCAGAGCCAACAGCTGTAAATTACTTCACTGGACAGAGGCAGGAGGGGGAATGGCATTTCTGAGTCTCATCTCATGAATGAACAAGACAACACTGCTTTGGCAATATTACCATATGTTTCACTTAATTGTGTGACTTGTATGAAAAAAACGCACACAGCTAAATTGAATATGTGTGGATGTGCAGCCTTAGCACTCCCTCATAATCCAGTGTGTCTTCTTTGACCCCCCCCCCTCCTACCCACAGACCTCAGAGCTAAACACTTCTACTCACATCTCACAGGTGCTTTATTCTGTCACTCCAATTTTTCATGGCTGTGTCAATCACCCTGTTCCTAATGACTTCATATCATTACTTCCTCCTTCTGTTTTAATTTGTGCTTCTTAAAAATACTAATGTATGGGGAGTAGGAGCATTCTGTCAGTCATTTTGAAGGACAGGTTTCCTCATGCGCTCTCCCCACAACCCGAAATACTGCTCTTCCTAAAATAAGATGATGTTCAGAGTCAGACACACAATACACAATTTCATGCTAAGATGATTTATGACAATAGCGTTACATGTTTATGTTCTCTTTTACAAGATAAGACTAAAATAGTGTGTCATGCATGTGGCTGACATGCAGTCAGAGCGTGATCAGGACATGGTGTAGGGAAAAACACTTTTGAGGGTGCAGAGGGAGAGGGGTGAGAAGGAGGTGTACGTGGGGGAAAGGATTTCAGGAGGTTTTCTCTGCTCCAAGATGTGCTCATGTGGCTGTAATAAATTTAGTATATATCTTTACAATATAGTTTTGGCTGATACCAGGGTTGTCTTTTTGTTTAGCGAACAATGGCAAGCAGATCAGGACTGGGCAGATCTGGAGTTGATGAAATTTTAAGCCATAAAAATATAACACAAATAACATTTCCTTGAAATGAAAGCAAACCAAATGATAGCAGGATCAAAGGAGGGTAAATAAGCCTTTAAAATGTGGGTTGTACTTTGGCTAAAAGCTGCAATTTGTATTAAAGGAACGCTTCTAATTTTGCTTTATGCAATATGGAAATGTATTGTAACCTTCTTAAAATAATAATAATCTTTTATCCAGATTACATTAACTAATCATGTTTTAATCTTTTATTGTGATGTGTGTTGCTAGTGGTAGTTTATTCCTGTGGTTCCCTGGAGACCCCAGTCCTTGTAATCATGGGCGTAGATTTAGTTTGAACATTATCAGCAGGGGTCCGGCTGTTTGATCCTCAAACACATGAATTCATACATTCTGGTGAACTTCTAGGCACCAATTTGTAAATTTTTTGCATAAATTCATGGTGTAAATATGTTTATTTATGTAGGCCTAAAGGAAAACACAAAATGCTTATATTTTTGGGATGGAGGAGGACAAATCTACACCTATGCACACAAGTACAGGTGTGTTGGGATGAGGGTTAAAGCAGCCAGAGTGAGTGTGCACTTCAATCTCATTCCAAATTAAAAACAATAACCTGCTAATCATTTATTTATGGCACATCAGTGATTTATGGCTCTGCTTTCAATTAATTATTCTCCTGCAGATTGTCAGAGCGTGTGCCAGCACTAAAAACTGTGAGGAGTCCTTGAAGCAAAGTCTCACCGTCATTTCCCTGAATTCAATTTGGGCTCATTTGAGGATTTATGAGGAACCGTTACAGGTATCGATTGAATGATGTCTGCGGCGAAACAGCTTCTTCTCCCGGGGTCGTGGGTTCCTGGGGACAGACCTCTGATGAGGGTATGGTGTTGTGTTGAGGGGTGGTGCACGCCTCTCCCCCTCCCTCCCCTCCTCCCCTCCCCGCTCACAAGTCATGATGGCGGAACTGTAGACTTCGGGACGAGCAGGAGCACCGCCCGTCCTCGTTCAGCCAAGTGTACATAGTTATTTATTTATTCAGCCAACTTTACATCTTCCCCCGCTATGACCCGCTGGATTCCGACTAAAAAAGAGAAGTACGGAGTCGGTGAGTGTTCAAATGTTAACTACGTGTGTGTTTTTTTGGTTGTTTTTTTTTTTTTGCTAGTGGGAAGCTCCGCCGAGTTGAACTCCCAGAAAGCAAACTTGAAGGGAGAGAAGGTCTCTGTGAAGTTGGGAAACAAATTACTGCTGTTGTTGTTGCTGCTACACGGCGGGTGTTAATACAGTAGCTTTGGTTTAACACGGTTGTTTTTACCTCCTTCTCCTTCGTCATTTACCCTCATGGTTGTTTGGTTTTTTAGTGAGGAATTACGCACATATTCGCCCATAAGAGTTGGTGAGGAAACATGGATAAGAGCCAGGAGTTCAATGAACATACCAGTCATTCTTGTGCTTAATCTCACTGAGCGGACTGGTTGAAGCCACACAAATGGATCCTCATTTTGGTTAAAGGTCCTTTATGGCCCCTTCAAGGACTCCTGCAGGGCCCCACATGGGAGCCACTGCTGTGACTGCACCGTGTGTGAGATAAGGGAATAGTATTTGCATACACATGAGAGGAACCAGGCAGACAAGTGGTGTTTGGCCACAATAACACAGGCCTTTTACTGTGTAAGTGTAGTGACCTGTGACTGAATAGCTTACCCTGTGTTCCTCACAACTTTGAACTGCAGTCTTTACAACAAGGTGTGGCCCTGTCACCTACATTTCTGTGTGTTTGTGGGCCGCTCATGCAAGCTCTTGTTATCAGGTAACTCTCCACACCCTCAAGGTAAATTGGCACAACTGTTACTGCGATGACAAATCCCTTTCAGGTTTACTGTCATGACTTTACAGCCCAGCGCAGGTCAGCTGGTCATTGGTTACAGTTCAGACTCGCTCCTAAATCTTTGCTTAAAGCTACAGACACTTTTACCAACATTGTTTCCTGGTGTCCTGCAGGTGTGAGAAAAAACTCAGCATGTGCCGAGTGTGAATGCATCCAGTGTGTAGTTGTTTCCTGGAGCAGGTATGAATCAGAGGCCAGGAGTTAGATACCTTGACTGTGGATCCTGTCAGTGATCTTATCCCAGGATTTAAATTAAGTGTTGTGTTCTCGGTTACTGTTGTGACTAAAAACATTTTTAACCCATAATCTAACATGGCTTATGTATTCCTCTGCATCATAGACATTACTCCCCCTTTCTTGGTTATATATGACCTTGTTTTAGCAGCTGATGTTGAGGAATTTTTTATGTTAATCCTTTTAGATCCCAGTGTGGCGTTGAAAACTCGCTGTGCTTGATTGTGTAGACTGTGCCATTCTCCTGCCATTCGCCTTAGAAACAGGGCAGGAGTCACTAACACTGTACTTAATCCTTAAAATGCCATCGGACCCTGTACAAGGGCTTACATTTTAATCCGATTAGTTAACCCCAGTTGCGCTCCGATACTGGCAACTACATTTTGGGACGAAACAAGATATTGTATGGTTTCTGATAATATCAGTTATATCATGCTAGCTAACAGGGAAACGTGGATAATATGGGGCTTAAGATATCACCATCTTTCATGGTGAATTTGTGACACCATCATTATGAAATAGCTTGTTAATTTCTATATCCCGAAGAGACGCACAGCAATAGATGCTAAAATGAAGCATTGAAATCAGCAGGCCCAATGGATAATGCTATGTAGCTCCAGAGGGAATCGTGTGAAGTCTGATCACCTCAGGTCTGTAGAACTTTTGTCTCCCCCTTTTTGCAGTGAGAGTAATTACACAAACAAACTTTTTTAGTACTTGTAGTTCTTTCTCTAAGCGCTGAGTTTCTTTTCTATCCTGACGATCAGAAACTTTTAGTGGGTCCAATCTCAATTTCCTCACTCACGGACTCACGAACTTTGAGGCAGTTCCCGCTTTGTACATGAAAGCTCAGGGCTGTCTGTCAAATCATCAAGTCCATACGGGCTCTGATGTCCTGACTTCAAGATGCTGTTATGTGCCCTTTCTATCACATATCTGCAGACGTTCATGAGGGACTTGCCTACTGTTCATAGTAAAATTGGTGACATATAAATGTGGTTGTCCAGCTCCTGACAACATGTACACAAACCAAGCATGGTTGGTGTGGTGAAGAAATTCACTAGGAAGTTCTTTTGTGAGCGACAACATCTGGCTGCTCACTGTTGTGGTTATTTATAGCATGTTTGTACAGTTGTTTGTACTTTCAGTCATACGTCCACATAGGATTTACAGATGTCCACGGATTTCCAGACTTTTTATAGTTTGCAAAAATGTATAAATGTTTTTTTTCCCACTTTTTTTGTTTAATGGCTTTGTTTCTCAGCAACATATACTGTCATGATGTCGTGTGCCGTTCCTCCTTTTTATACAGTTTCCCTCATGAACTCACACACTCCAGCACTACAGCTGTGACGCCAAGTCCTTGAGGGTTTAGTGCTTAGGTCTTTGTGGGTGGAGATTGGGATGGGGGCTTGGACTCTACCTATGTTTTTCTGTCGTAGGCTCCGCCATACTCCTAGTTGCTGTAGTCTACTCAAAACATAAAACACAGCACTACTGGTGTGCCAGCACAGGAATGCTGCCACAAAACCAGATTTAAAACTCTTGAATGTAATAAACATTAATTTTATATGGAAAAGTCCTATACTGTAGCTTTAATTCAGCATTAGGTGGGACTTGAAGTCTGAAAAAAAGAACTTGGGTGTGTGGAGAATGAAAGCAGTGAGTTTACCGGGCCTCTGTAGTTTGTCCTCATGTCTGCTTGAGGTTAGTACCTTGAGGCTATTATAGACTGTAAATATAAAAGGGCGCTAAAATCTAAAAATTTAGCCACTGCGATGGATGTTGGGGTCCAATTAATGACGAATATACTTCGGGGGGAGGGAGCGGGGGGCAGGG
>OMNN01027980.1:60180-103582 GCA_900302755.1 Chromis chromis
GGGCACCAAAAATATCTTGACTGTTTCCTGACATCTAAACCAAAATTTACCAAAGTAAAATGTATTCACTGTGTCATGGATCACTGTGTCTTATTGAGGAGGTACAGAGAAAAAAAAAACGTGTTTTTATAGGAAGAATATTTATCAGGACTCATCAAACGTTTGGATCGTTATTTGAAATATTAAACGTGGATTTATACGACATTTTTCTTACTTTGAAATACAGAAGTCTTTTTTATTTCGTATCTGGAGGGATACCCCCCGCGGTGAGAAAAGCACTCAGATCCTTTACTTATGTAAAGGTGCCCACACAGCACTGTAAAAACACCATTGCTAGAAAAACCCTACTCAAGTGAAAGTACATAAGTACTAGCAGCAAAATGTAGTTAAAATATTGAAGTAAAAATAGTGGTTCAGTCCCTCTGACAGAAATATTGTTATATATGACATGAGGCGATGATTAATAGTGAAGCATCAGTGTGTCAGCAGTTACTGTTGTAGCTGCTGCAGGTGGAGCTGGTTTGAACTAGTTTATATACAGTTTTATATTCAGGGAGGGCAGACAAATCAGAGAAGCTGTCAGATGATTAATGAGAGAGAAAAGAGAAAAACTTCTGATGCACAAATCTGTTTAGTTTTTGGAATTTTTCTGCCATCTTTGATTTTTGATAAGATATTGAATCATTTTAACATTTATTGAAATAAGACATTTAGAGGAAAAAATCGCTTTTTGCTGGAGCTGGTAAAGTTCCTGTCTAGTTGTGGATTTAACCCCTAAAAAGTCATCTCTGTGTATCAAAGTTAAACATTTACAAAGGTTTTCCATGAAAATAATCCCTTCCTGTCTGATTTTGTTCATGATGTTGGCTTCCAAAAAAACTTGGAGAAATAACTTGGGTTTTCACCGAAGGGGATGTTTCGGTTTTCAGCCACGTCTTTATTAATAATAATTGGAAAATGTCCCCCCTCCACAGGAAGGTCAGGGGTCAGGCTCAGAAAGAGGGCCGAGGGAGAGTTTGTGTTTTCCCCAAGGACACTGTAGCAGTGTGGGTGCCTACAGACATGCTGGCATGAAACTGGTCTCATTACTCACACTGTAATGTGGTGACAGCTGCTACAATGTTGTATTAAAGTGTAACTGACTGTAGCACTAATACACATCTTAAATGTGACCCCGACCGCACACTGCCTTTGTAAGACGTCAGAAGCCAAAAAGGTTGCAAAACACTGGTTTAATCTTTAACTATGTGCTGTATTTTAAAAGCTTGTTATATTATTCATTGTGTAAAATCTTCATCTTAGAAGTAACTAAAGCTGTCAGATAGATGTAGTGGAATAGAAAGTACAATATTTCCTTCTAAAACAAAGTCATGTGAAAGTATAATAAGGAAGCATAAAATGGAAATACTCAAGTAAAATTGTAGTAAATGTACTTAGTTACTTTTCACTACTGGATGCAAATGCAAACCTACACGTAAGTATAGTGTCTGTCTGCACTGTTTATGTTATACAAAAGACAAATTGTACCACACAACAACTTGTTAAGTTTTGCTGCATTGACAAATGACTTTGTATTTCATTAACACTGAGTGCCTTATTTGGCAGTGCTAATCATGATTCGGATAACTACAAAGGAAAAACAAAAAGGTCATGCTAAATGAATTTTCAAATGAGCAAAGGACAGGAATAATAACAGGACTCTATATTATTTATTTTTTTAGCTGCTAAGCACATTTTCTAGAACACTGTTGCGGTTCCCAAAACACTGCCAAAGGCCGTCAAATCATTAAACTCTTTAAGTCGGACCACCCTTTATTATTGCTTAATCAAGACTGTCAGTTGTCTAAACAAATGTGTCATTGAAGTCCACTGGCATTTTGTTTCAGTATTTGTTATTTCTCATGTAAACTCAGAAACAGAAAGCCAATTGTCAACTCTAATATCCACTACAGGCTAACTGAATGCTATTTATTAAAATTCAAATTAAATGCCAGTTTCAGCAAATAGTCTACAGTGTGAACCTCTGTTCACAGAAGCTAGTGTAACGTTGTACAATAGAGAAGGTAGATCGATAAAACCACAGCTTTTCATCTGCTTCGCACTTCATGTTTCTTCTGGCAGTACACAGAAACCTTTTGGTATGGATAAACCTCGCTTACATTTCTCTGCTCTCTCCTTGACACAACCAGTACAATGCACTAGTGTCATGTTCCCTTCTGTGTTGTTGTCTCTCTGTAATGTTTTTCTGGTTCATATTAGGTATCTCTGCTACAAAGAACTGAGGTAGTCAAATGATGAGGATCGTTATCAGGCTTCTGCAGAGCTTGATGATGAGCTGATCATTTGAATCAGGTGTGTTGGAAGAGGGAAGCATCTAAAACATGCAGTATAGGGACCATCGAGGACCGAAGTTGCCCATCCCTGTTGTAGGATATGGCATACCTGCAAATGTTTCACAATTAAAACCCTGTTAAGAAGTGAAGAGTTTTTTTCACTGAAACACAAGAGCTTTTAGTTTCACATCAACTACTGTAAGTGTTGAGTTTGTACTGTAGCATCCTGTTGGTGAATTTCTGGCTTTTCAGTAGCAAAGCTTATCTACGTTAGCTAAACCGTTCTGCATATTCTGTGATTTATACTATGTTCCTGTCATTATGTTTACAGTTCAGTTCCTCAGGTTGTGTTTTATTTACCTTTATGTAGTTTGGGGAATCTGCGAGTTGCTGGACTGATCCCAGTGTTAGCACCAGTAGGTGACCACAGGATTATGCTTGCTTGTCGATAAAAGACGTTGCTCTGGGAAATGGTGGCTGTTTTGCTAAATGCCTGTCAAAACAAAGCGGCTTCTTGATGGGAGTATTAATTGCTGAGTGCAGTAACCTTGACAACACGAAGCGGCATGGGTTAGAAGGAGGCATTATACTTTGAATACGTTGAGTTATACACCACAAACAGAGGGAATTCAAAATAAAGGCCTGCTTCTAAAAGAAATGCCTGCTTCAAATCAAGATTGGTGACCTCCTTCAGTCGGGGTAAATAAACGCCTCCGTCACTATTTGAGGAAATATGATATTATAAATTGAAAAGAAGCGAGGATGAACATTTTGTCTGCTGTAATGTATTGAATTTAATGATTAATATTCTTTATTTTGTCATCTCAAGGGGTTACCAAATATCTGCAAAACTAAAGCCATCAGCCTGAGCTGTATTGGCAGATGCCAGTATTCTAACAGATTAGACTGAGACGGTGAACATGGTAAACATTACACCTTTATAACATGCTGACAAGCCGACGGTGGCATTTAGTTAGCTCAAAGTACAGCCTCACAGGGTCATTAGCATATCTCTAAACTCTACTTCTGACAATACATCAAACGTTTCAAGTTTAATTCGAGCAGTGAGCCAAAATATTTTGCATGCGAGGATTTACACGGTAAACACTGCACTGAACATGCCCGCCAGTTTAATAAGGTCACTGAAAGACTGTGTAATGATCCACTGATGCAACACTCGATCCGTTTAGGATACGTGTACGTAAACTTTGCCTTTGAATTCTACGTGAAAGAGAAAACACGTGCATTAATGAAAAGAGAATCATGATTTACATTTGATGATTGTGTCAGAGCAACTGAGAATAACTGTTTAATTTTAGTCTTGATTAAGTCGTATGTTTTAGAATATACACATATGCAGTTGTTGCATCTCATAAAGCTCTGTATAGTGGCAGCACTCAGTTTGCTCTATTGTAGTCACTTCAGGCAGGAGGGGTGTTGGGGAGGGATAATAGTGCATCTCGTCAAGACATCCAGAAAGCCTCACATTGCCTTTGTGGCTCCTCGGTCCATTTGTTTGTCACCTGTCAGAGATGTTGGCAGCTGATTTTTTTTGTACTCTCATCCCAATATTATTCTCCCAGGATAGCTATGGAAACCTACATCCGTCAGAGGCAGCTCATCATGTCTCCACTCATCCCTTCTAGAGTCATAGGAGAGAATGAGCCGCTCACTGCTGTCTTCAACAAAGTCATTGCCACGCGGGAGGTCAATCACAAAGGCCAGGGTAAAATGAAGTGCTCACAGACAGCGTGTTCCCCTGTGATTTCACAGGGTCGCTCTAAATTGACCTTTTTGTTTTGAGAAAAATAAATGATGTGTGAGGGGTCTGCAAGCTGTATCCTTTTGGTGTCTGCTTCATTGAATTTCTTTACATGTTTCCTGGCAGGGCTGTTTGTGACCCTGAAGCTCCTCCCAGGGGATCTTGCCCAAGTCAGGAAGGACTACTCCCACTTTGTAGACCGCAGCACGGCTATCGTCAGGAAAATGGGCTTTCCAGAAATCATCCTCCCAGGTGGATTAAAGTCTTTGTTGCTGGGCATTGCTCTACATACACCATGGTCATGTTCATTTTAATTGCTCACGCAGCCATGAGAAGGGTTTATACATTCTCAGCACATCGACCTGATCATCTGTTGTCCTTTTTCCAGGAAACGTGAGGAATGATATTTATGTAACCTTGCTACAGGGAGAGTTTGACCGTGGTAAAAAGAAGACCCCCAAAAATGTAGAGGTCATATTGAGTGTGCACGATGATGAAGGCAATCCCATGGAGGTAAAGTAGCCCTTTGAATGCAACAAATTAAAGTCCCTCTCTGGTCAGTGATTTAACCCCTAAAACTCAACTCTTTGTGTCAAAGTTACATTTTTTAAAAGTTTTTTCTTTGATAATGTTTTCTATCCTACCTTAAAACTCTACACAGCTGCTTCCTTTAGAGTGTGTAGAGCTACATCGTCCCTGCCTTTCTCTCCACTCACCCCTCCACTACTCGCTGCAGCTCAAGCACACTAGCTCACCTACGACAAGTAATTTAGCTACATGTGTTCAAAATGGAAACTGACTCTGAATAATTATAAAGAAAGCCCCACTCTGCCATTTGACATGATTGGTTCCTTTAAAAGATATTTACTTAAGCTATACTTAGTTGGTAGCATGTGCACATGTTTTTCTTAAGATACTACGTCGTAAATATCATATCTTATCAAACATCAGCATATTAGCATTGTCTTTGTAAGCATATTAGCATACCTGTGTTAGTGTTTAGCTCAGCACCGCCCCAAAGAGCTGCTAGCATAGCCTATATACAAAAGATGGACGTAGTGACTTTGACATCGACAATTTGGTTTAGACCACTGTTTTGAAGCCTCGAATTTGGCATTGGGCCGTCTCCATCTTGCTCTTTTGAAACCAGCCGTGACGAGCAAGGGTTGGATCTGGCCGAGAACCCGAGGACACTACCATGTGGTAGCAACTCGTCACCCTGGTCCAGTCCTGCGCTAAAGCATGCTCTGCTTTATTGTCTATTTTACTGTAAATGGGACGATAATTTGCAAAAAGATCATCATGCTGTATTCAGAAAGTCTTGAAACTAGTGTTTGAAACCATAAATCCATTAGGACTAATAAATTAAATAAAACAACAAATCAGATGAGATGTAGGATTATTTTCTCACAGACTTCAAAAAAATCAAAGTTCTATTTGTAACCAGAAGAGTCACCTCCTGCTGGCTGTTAGAAACAATGCAGCTTCTGTCTTGGTTTCACTTTTGAGACCTAGAGACTATCTTTGATATACATGCATCTATGGCTGTTAGCATTGCTATTCACTCTTAGTCTGGTGTCTTTATTTTCAGTTATTGTGAGCAGGTTTTAGTGAGGGAGTGTACTTGCAGTACTTGTATTTCTGCTGTAAATATTACACTTTTTTTTGCCAAAAGTTAATTGCAAACGTAGCAAAGAGGAAATTTATATAATTCCTGTCATATAGACTTATCTCCTTTCTTCAATTTCTGCAGAAAGCAATATTTCCTGGGGCCGGTTATGACGGCATAACAGAGTACAAGTCTGTCATTTACTACCAGGTGAAGCAGCCTTGTTGGAATGAAACGGTGAAGGTAAGTTTATGTCAAGGTCCCACGTATGCAGCTCTGTGCTGCCAACATTGTCTCTCATGTTTCTCTAATTAGTTTTTTTTTAAAAGGATTTGCCGTGGCTCAATATAATGAAATAATCTTTTAGAGAAAATATAGGCAGAATGTGCCGCTCATACAAATCTCCCACCAGATAGCATTTCTTCCATATGTATAATCCTGTATTAACTCACTCCATAATTCCCCTGACTTTCCTCTCACCCCTGCAAGGTGACAATTCCCATTGAAGATGTGTGTCGCTGCCACCTAAGGGTGATGTTTCGACACAGATCCTCCCAGGACTGTGAGTGACTGTGCCTTATTTCTATAACAAACACCCACATGTAATCCTGCCACCGTGTTAAATAAAGCTAGAGTGACTGTTGTTGGATTTGTTCCCGTCTTATGCTCCTGTGTATCCTTCAGCCAGAGACAAATCAGAGAAGCCCTTTGGCATGGCCTTCGTCCGGTTGATGAGAGGAGATGGGACAACACTAAAAGATGGCAGGCATGAGCTTATCGTCTATAAGGTAGTGTTGCGGGATAATGTTTTTATTTTACGTTCAACTTAATTCACTGGGCTTTAAAATAAGCAGATTGTTTATTGCTTTTATCTAATTACACAAAAATCTGTCTTGAATAGCTGACAGTGGGTAGATGGATTATGCATGAATCTCTCCTCAATCAATAAATATGAAATTAGATCTCCATTGGATCAATATGCTTCATGATTCATTCCCCTGTTTTATGAATTTCTTAGGTTGACGTGAAAAAAGCAGAGGATGCAAAAGTTTATCTCACCTTGCCAGCAGCCTGGGCTGAAGTGGAGGAAAAGGAAAAGCAAACAGGGAAGCAGTTCCACCATTCAGGAGTGATTCCTGTGACTAAAGACAGCTTCCAGATCGCCACGCTCACCTGTTCCACTAAACTCACTCAGAATGGTACCGTAGTAGGAGTCATCTCTCTTTTTGCCACTCTTGCAGCCTGCGACTTTGTGATAATTAAAAGATGTCTTGTCATCTTTAAGAAATGAAACAGATTCTGTGATAGATTGGGCAGCAGTACCATCGTCACCTCCCCACAGATTTCCTTGTAATTAATTAAGCTGATCTGCTAATATTCTGCTGATGTGTTGATGTTGCCTGATGCAGATCTGACTCAGTTTTTACTGAAATATTGGGCTTTTAATACAATCAGTGAGGGCTCTGGTGTTGTAACAGAGGAGGTGTTGCTTCTGCTGTATCTATTCTAATGTGTTGATTTTTTTTTTTCCTTTAGTGGATCTGCTTGGCCTGTTGAACTGGAGGTCTAATCCTGAGGATCTGGACCAGATCTTGCAGAGGCTCATGGAGGTGGAAGGAGGGGAGATTGTCAAAGTATGTCCTCACATAGAATACATTAAAAGTGTCATATGCTTTTAAATGCTCCTGTTGGTGTTTGCTCACCTGGTTCATCCGTACCCAGCCTCATGCCCATATTGTTGGTGTTAGTGTATGTGCGTGTGGGTGTGTGGGTGTGTGTGCGCGTGTGTGTGTTTGGGCGTATGTGTAGGGAGTGGGGTGGGGTATGAGTGCAGTCTTGTTTGTATGCATGGTAGTGGGGGAAGGGTGGGAATGATTTTAATCTGATTTTAACCTGTAAAACACTTCTGCACTACACTATTGTATGAAAAGTGCTCTATAAATAAAGATTGATTTGATCTGAGTTGAAATGTTATGGGTTTTTATATAATGTTCTGTTTAATGGTACTTTTGTAATATGTTTTATCCACAGTTTCTCCAAGACACTCTTGATGCTCTGTTCAACATCATGATGGAGACTTCAGAAAAGGACACCTATGATACTCTGGTGTTCAACGCCTTGGTGAGTCTCTGGTGAAGTGACAGTGTTTTACAAAGTTTTACAATAGAAATGTCAATAATGGATAACATTATGATATAATGATTATATTATACACTGCTGGTTCGCAACCCCCACCAGCTGAATCTAAGCAATCACAAGGATAGAGAATAAGACTAAATCAACCTCACAAAACTGTTTTTCTTTTTCCGACCTTTCACTAAATGTTGCCTGATTCTTGTGAAATGCCAAAAATTACCAATACTTGTTTTGTAAACATATTTTTGGGGACTGATGCTGTCAGCGCTAACCTTCGTGATAAATGCATTACATTTTCTGTGACTGCTCCTTAAAAGCCTCTCCGGGTTTTGCCTGTTGAACACGTTTAAGGCATCAGTACAGTCCATCAGAACAGCTTGTCAGATGATTGAACAGTTTCAGAACCTGCCCCCCCCTCCTCAAGCACACCATTTAGATGTCGGAATTTGGTGATGCTGGGTCCCACTATTTCTATGACTTCTGAAGGCAATATTCCCACATTCACACCCAGGTGTGCGGTGGTGACAAAGCAATCAGGGTTGAAACTTTTCTCTCAGCTCTCTTTTTTTTTTGTCACATAACTATTTCTGGCACATTTCATATGAACAACTCAGTGTAACACTGTGAATGCCTTCTAGGAGAGACTGTCTGAAAATGTGTGTTGTCATCCCCGTATTTAAATGATGTCACGTCTCACCCTTCTCTGTGATGGCTGACTTTTCACTGCGATACTCAACATTGGCCATTCAAAACAAGTATAATCACATTTGTCTCTTGATGCTGTCAGACAATGTGACATTTAAATTAGTACTTTTCTGGCAAATCCTGACTCTTAAAATGAAACAGCAGCAGTATGATGTTCTGTTTGCATTAGCAGTAACAAAAAGCTGCAATGTATTCCAGATTTTTTTTTCTGTGTTAATGTGTTTAAAGTCTCTAAAAACAGCAATCCATTCATCAAGCACTCTGATAATAAAAAGGGCGAAAAACATTTTCTGACATAATTCCATCTAGTCACTGCAGTTGGTCCATATGAGATGGTCTACGTGCTTGTTTAACTGCATACCTATCTATCTACATGTGAACTCATTACGGATTCTTCCTCGAGGCTAGGTGGACAGGTGTGTTTTGATGGTATTTATCTTGATGTGGTGTACATTGGCTTTGAACAGAGTGTTTTGCAAATGAGGTGATGTTGCTTATTTGTGTATTTGTACACATGAGGTGGTTTTCATGCACTGCGCACCTCTCCCCGCCAATGCTCTCTCTCGTTGATTAGTCCTCCACCCGTACTCAGGGTAAAGGGAGAAGGTTGGCTTTTTTTGGTTGTACCTATATGCTTTTAAACTCTAGCTCTCTCTTGCTGTTTCTGTGACCCCGCTCACTTTAGTTGTAATGCAGCTCTGGTACAGCATTAGGGGAGTTAACAGGCTCTTTTTTTTTTTCTTTTTTTTTTACATAAACTGAATAACTGTAACACTGATTTGCTGTAAATCCCTCCTGCACATACAGGTAACCCGAATCTTTGACAATTGTAATAATCATTTTGTTTCCTCCTCTTGTTTGCAACCAGGTATTTATAATCACACTTATTGGCGACATCAAATTCCAGCACTTTAATCCAGTCCTGGAAACCTACATCAACAAGCACTTCAGCGCCACTTTGGCTTACATGTGAGTCCCCGTGCTGTATTTCCCTCCTTTGATGACTTATGCTGTTTATTTTTAGTTTGTTTTGCTCTTCTTGTCCTCCCACACCCAAATTACCAGCAGACCTTGATGCCTGACTCATTTACTTTCTCAGGAAGCTCACCCGTGTGCTTAACTACTACGTGGGCCATGCCGAAGAGCCCCAACTCACCGAGAGGCTCTACGCGGCACTCAAAGCTCTCAAGTACCTGTTCAGGTTCATTGTACAGTCCCGCGTCCTCTATCTCAGGTATCAGAGGCACTGTCACACAAGAATCGACTTAGCTCTTAAAGGTGACATCTCACGTAATGCCTGGCCTTCATTCTCAGATTCTATGGGAACAGTGAAGACGGAGATGCTTTCTTCAACTCCATTCGCACCCTCTTCCTCTCTTTCAACACTCTCATGGACAGACCACTGGATGAGGGAGTGAAGATAAAGGTAAGCTGAAGATGCATGATTGATTTTTACCAGTAGTGGCTTCTTTTATTTGTTTTGTAGAATAACATTTGTTGTGGAAACATTTAAATTTTGTTATCAATTTATCATTTTCTAGCTTCACAATAAAACAACAATGCCGTGCGTATGAAGATGTCGCTTCAATTTTCAGTCTTTGTGTTTTCCGCTGTTATGTGTGGATGACTGCAGTAATCCAGCTGTGAAAATGTGTTACACTGTTATAGACAAGTTATTGAAAAGTTGTGCAAATTAACTGCAAAATAATGCAAGCTCCCTGTTGGCAGCCTTAGTAAGGTGAGGAAAAGCTCTGTTAAATAGCTTGTTTTACTAGAGAATAAAAAACATCCTCCTGCTTCAGCCTGTTGAGACCTGATTCTTTTCTTTTTCAGGGGGCAATATTGAAATACCTCCCCAGCATCATTAATGACATCCAGACTGTGTTTGATCCCGTGGAGCTCAGGTAACTCTACAGAGGGTTTTCACAGTAGGAAATGATAATTGCCTGTCTCAGTGCAAATTATCATATTTACTTCTGAGTAAAGGAGGCGTTATTCTCAATTCTTGCTGCTGTAAAATCAGCCCGTTATGTGTGCTGCTCATTAGTCCTCTGTGACTGTAATTACTAGATGTGAAATGTGAATTGCATTAAAATAGTCACAGCTGCTCTTTTGGCTTTTTTTCTGTCATTCTCTTTTCAGCGTTCTCCTAGCAAAGTTCATTGAGAGCATTCCTGACTCTCAGCTTGTGCGTCAGAAGCTGGGCTGCATGTGTAAAATGGTGGAGAGTGACCTTTTCAGGCAGCCAGGTAGGAGTCCTCGAGGCACAAAAAAACGCATAATGACATTTCACACAAGATGAAAGAGAAAAAAAACTTCTGTTCCGCATTACACTTACCTACAAGTTTGTCGGCTCCATTAACACGCAGCTGCGCTGTGTGATCCAATGGGCTCTGATTTTCTCTGCTCTGTTGCCTCAGATTGTCGAGATGTGCTTCTGCCGCTTGTTACGGATCAACTGAGTGGGCAGCTGGACGACCACTCTAGTAAACCAGACTATGAAGCCTGCGTGCAGCTGCTCAGCACAGTGTTGGACAACCTAGACCGCAAAGACGTGGTGAGGAGTCAAAGTTCGCCTTTAGACACACAGACGGAGATTAGATTTAAAGGGTCAGCACACCCAAATTGTGTGTGAAAGTGGATATAGGTGGCTGAACAGAGTTTTCTCCAGAGGGTGGCTAACTCACCCTTAGAGATAGTATGAAGAGCTCTGACATCCATGGGGACCTCAGAGACAGTTCTCTTTAGAGGTTATCTGGGCACATTCAACTGGGAGGAAGCCCTTGGGCAGACCTAGAGCATGCTGGAGGGATTACATATCCCATCTGGCCTGGGAGAATCTTGGGATCCCCTTGGAGAAGCTGGAGGATGTAGCCACGGGGAGGAAAGTCTGGGCTGCTCCGCTTAGCCTGTTGCCACTGTGACCTACACTCTGATAAGGGGTTTAATATGAATAGATGGATGGATGGAACGTGTAGTCATCCAGACAGTGTTGGTTTTATTTGCCCAGATTTTGAAAAATTTGTCTGTGAGTTTTTTTTCCCACTACCCTGTGACAACGGAGATGAATCGAGTTTCATTATTTCATGCTCGCTGCATTGAAAACAGAATGTCAGGATGTGCAGTTACTCTGGATAATCCATAGACCTCACTGTGTCCAACAGTTTTTCTCTTTTAAACAACAGGAAATTATCACAACTGGCCATCACATTTTTTAAAGCCTCTAATGACATCCGCAGAATTCTTTTTTGTCTGACTAACAGAAAGATATTTTTTTCACTATAATTTAGGGCAAAGAAAAGCATGAAATCCTCACAAACTTGTTTCATAATAAACACTGTGTAGGGATTATCTATAGTAGCCTGAACAGTTTCTGGAAAGGCATATCACTGTTTAGGGCGGCAGCTAATGATTATTGTCCTGATCAGTCAAATAACTGCTTGGTCTAATATCAGTATGTTTATCAGAAAATTGCGCGAATCATAGTTTCTCAACTGTCTTTTGTTGTCCAACCAATAGTCTAAAACCAAGAAGTATTTAGTTTACTACCATACGAGATAAAGAAATGCAGAAATGCTTGCTCTATGGTTGTCTTCTTTTCTTTTTTTATGTATTTATACTTAGGGAATCATAAAAGTAACTCCATTCATCTCCACTGTGTTATGTTGGAGACAGAACTCTCATAAGACAAGTATCTCAAAACTTGGGGAAATATAACTAGCACTGAAAAAAAAACTGAGAAACTAGGGTGAGTCAGCCCTTTAACACTGACAGCACTCTGCATTATGTCTGTGTCACTGTGTCTGAGCTGGTAGCTGTACCTGAAGCTGTTCTGTCTGTGCAGGGTCCAACCAGAGGGCACGTTCAGCTGATAATGGAGCGGCTTCTTCGCAGGGTTAATCGCACTGTCATCAGCATGGACAGATCCTCTCCTCTCATTGTAAGGCTCACTGGGGTGTTACAGCTGAAATGTGTCCTTGACAGCGACATCCTCAGCATTCATTTTAATATTAATAATACTGACATCAACAATAGCTAAATTTAGCCAAATATGTGCTGTAAATGCTGTGTTTTTTATGGATATTGTACTGTGAAATCATTTGAGTAATAGTGGTCTTCTTTTTTTTTGGCAGGGCCACTATCTTGCCTGCATGACGGCTATCCTGAAGCAAATGGATGACATGCATTACGCCCACTACATCAGCACCTTTAAGACGAGACAGGATATCATTGTAAGTGTCTTGGTTCCTCCCCTGCTGGCTACATCTTGTCGCGAAACATCAATAACAGGCATTAAACCACCCAGGCCACTTACTGCTCCTTAAGGGAATATTGATTATAGACATTTCATGCAGCAGATTGGACTGACATGATGAGGATGTCTGTGGGCCTCCATTAAGCTGTGGGAGCACTATGTCCGTCTGACGTGTTGCAGCAATGCTGTGGATTTGCTTAGTTTGGTTTTTGCTCATTTGGATGCTACTCATTGTATTTCTTTAAAGAGTGCATACACTTGCAGTAACGGTTTACTTTTTCTTCTGACCTAAGGACTTCCTCATGGAGACATTCATCATGTTTAAGGACCTCATGGGGAATGTCTTCCCTGCTGACTGGATGATCATGAACCTGGTTCAGATGCAGGTCTTTCTGAGGGCCATCAACCAGTACTCGGACGTCCTCAATATGTACTTTCTGGACCAGGCGCATTTTGAACTACAGGTGTGTCTCGTCGTCCCCTGCCTCAGCAGAGGTTACATTTTTTATTAAACACAAAATCAAAATCAAGTGTTATGAGAAGGTAATTATGTTATTAATATTTGAAAACCCTGCTTCCCTCCCAGCTGTGGAATAACTACTTTCATCTGACCGTGGCGTACCTCACTCACAAGACACTGCAGTTGGAATCCTTTTCTCAAGAGAAACGAAATAAAATACTGAACAAGTGAGATCACTTACTATTCATCAAAATATAATTTAAATAGAGAGAACTTAATCTAATAGCTCTTTGTTTTAAATTTGCCACAGATATGGGGACATGAGGAAGACTATTGGATTTAAGATCAGAGATATGTGGTACAACCTTGGTGAGTATTTTGGACAATCTGATAATGCTGCTATTATCATAGAGTTTGTGGAAGTGTTTATTCAGTGCCTGCCAGTAATGCAAGGGGAATAACAAGACAATATTTTTTATTGTCCAGTTTCACAGTGTGTTGTTGTTTAGTTTACCACGTTATTAGATTTGTCCTCTGTTTGTTGAGAAATGAAGATGCAGCTTATTGCCTTCTCAAATCATTCTAGGTTATTTCTGTGTGATAATGTTTGTTGTCCCTCAGGCCCCCACAAAATGAGGTTCATCCCGGCCATGGTCGGACCCATTCTGGAGGTCACACTGGTTCCTGAGCCTGAACTGAGGAAGGCGACCATCCCCATCTTCTTCGATATGATGCAGTGCGAGCACAACTTCAGCCCTGGACGCACGTTCGAAACGGTAAAAAGTTGTTTCTGAAGTTCAGCGCTTTGTTATTTTTTCTTTAAATTTTACTAAAGTGACTCACGGCTAAATATGACATTTTCAATGTGTATTATTGTCAGTTTTTTAAACTCCCTTCTTGTCTTTGCAGTTTGAGAACGAATTGATAACAAAATTGGATCAAGAGGTAGAAGGAGGCCGAGGGGATGAGCAGTACAAAGTCCTGCTGGAGAAAACGTAAGAGGAGCAGATCAAACAGAAAATATTTTTCTCTTTGCTGAAAGTTGTTTAAGTAGTACAACACACTGATCAAAAATCCAATTCTGTCTAATAGTGAATTCACATCGGGTTGCTTCTAAAATACAACAAAGGCCTTTGTGATTGTGTTTTGATAAAGTCCTCAAGGAGCCAGAAGGACAAGACAGTGTGTTAGAATAAGGAACCACTAATCAATAGAAACCCCTCGGGCACAGAATGTACGATTCCAGACAATTGCCAAAGCAAATTTTTATATGCTTGTCAGGAGGAAAAGCAGGCTTTGGCACACTGATAAACTAGAAATAGCCGTTACAGCTGAAGTGCAGTCTGTGAAGGATATTTGTTTGTATGTGCAGATTGCTGGAGCACTGCAGACGCCACAGATACCTGTCCCAGTCAGGAGAGGAGCTGGCTCTACTGCTGAGCAGCCTGCTGGAGAATCTCCTGGCGTACCGCACCATTACACATGATGAAAGTCCTGAGCACCGCATGAGCTGCACCGTCAATGTGCTGGTACGCTCAGTGTCTGTACTTAACAGTGTTAACAAAGACCTCACACTATATGTGCATGTACAGAAAGCAATTATATTTTCAAACTGCTTGAGAGAAAATGTTCAATATGGAATTAAGGCTTTCTTTTTCTTGTAGAATTTCTACAAAGAAAAGAAGAGGGAGGACATTTATATCCGGTGAGTCAGAATGAGGCATGGAACGTTTGATTTTTCGACCAGTGGGCTAGCTGTGTCTAACTGCTGTGTTCTTGTAACCAGGTACTTGTACAAGCTGCGAGATTTGCACCTGGACTGTGAGAACTACACCGAGGCAGCCTACACTCTGCTGCTACATGCTGAATTGCTGGAGGTCTTTGACTTTTTTGTCTGCTTGACAGAGAGAGATCAGATTTTTTTATGTTTGAGCTGTTTAACCTTTGCTAATATAACCACATTTGTACATGCTGACCTGAGTGCTGATTTATGGTTATTTGCTTCCCCCAGTGGTCTGACAAACCTTGTGCACCTCATCTGATACCTCGAGACGGGCAGCATGTGTGGACCCAACAGGAGCTGAAAGAGAGGCTGTTCCAAGAGATCATATGCTACTTGGACAAGGGAAAGGTGATTATTAACTGCTCTGCATGTGAGCTGTTGTCTTAGAGTAGTGCATGGATTACCTTAAATATATTTGAAGTATACCCACAAAGTTAGTATTGTGAAACCCAACAGGAAGTTACATAAGCTCCTACACCAGCCACAAAACTCTGTCTTGTGACAGTGTTTAGATCTCTCACTGGTTGCTACACATCAGCTGTTATCTCTTGAAGCTGTGAGGTGGGGTATCACCGAGGACAGCAGTGGGAGCCAGATGGAAAAGTTCAGCTTGTGCTCCTGTGTTTTTATGTTTGTGTTTTATGTCCACCTCTTACTGGAGTGATGCACATGTCTTCTCAGATGTGGGAGAAGGCCATTGAGCTGGGTAAACAGCTGGCCAAGATGCATGAGAGCCACATGTTTGACTTCATGGAGCTGAGCCAGCTGCTGGTAAGACGATGCATGAATCATAAATCTGCCCTACAAACAAAACACAGATAAAGTTGGCTTTGCAAGCTGGTATGAAAACAACTGGGATGAAATGCAGATGATTTTATTGGTTGTGCTTCATTATTACTAAATGAATTGAGTCTGATGGCAAGGATTATGCGGCAGCTTGTTCAAGGTTGCAGCTAGTTGGACAACTCAAAGTGGTGTTAGTTGTTTAGTAGAATTGATCTCCAGAACATCTTTTCTCAAAATTACATAAAAGAAAATGTTTTTCATCCACAATCATTATAAATGGCTTTAATCTGAAACCACTAACACACTAATTTCAACATACTGTATACAGAATGTACTGCGGCGTTCTCATCTTCTTTTTCCTCTGTAACAGAAAAAACAGGCCCAGTTCTATGAAAATATAATGCATGCGATGCGGCCACAACCTGAGTACTTTGCTGTTGGATATTATGGCCTCGGATTCCCCTCTTTCCTAAGGGTAAGAAAATGATTACCTATTTCAATAAATCGAGAATTGGAAAACCCTCATGTGCCAAAGCTTATGCAATGAGCTGACTTTTTGAAAAATTTCTTGGGGCAATGTGTAATAATGCAGATAAAGGTTATTGGCTTTTTGACGACACAAGTGAATGTCAGAATAAATACAGTCTTGTCAAAGCGTTGCACAAGCCCACCTCTCATATATTATAGAAAATGAGCTTGATCATTATTCAGTCTTTTTATTGACTTTCATTTGCTGTTACACGCTGAATTTTTCCGCTGCAGAACAAGATGTTCATCTACCGAGGCAAAGAGTATGAGTGGCTTGAAGACTTCAGCCTAAAGCTGCTCTCTCAGTTCCCAAATGCAGTCCGGATGACGAGCACAGCGCCTCCTGAAGACAACATCAGCAACTCCTCTGGACAGCGTATCCTTCAATAATAAGCTACACAAACGCTATAGAGAATGTGAAGGTGTCACATGTTGCATGGAGGCACTATCATGTGAAGAACGTGCTGCGTTACCTGTGCTGCTATGGTGGCTACCTTCTTACCTTTTGTTTTATTTGGCTACAAAGTCAGTTAAATCAGTCAAATACGATGGAGAAGGGTAGTCTGCTTCACCAGAGGTAGACTGTAGGTATAAATCTGACATTTCTGTGAAGCATTTCACGCAGTATTTTCCACCCCTTCTGCTATTTGTTACTATTTTCACAATTTCATTTGCTACGGGGAACAACAACAACCTCTGCATTGAAAATGGCAAGTTTTGGATTGTGCAATAATACAGGCCTGCTTGGTACTTTTAGTGAATTATCAATTTTAATGCCAGCCAGTCCATTCTCTAGCACTGACACAGCACTGTGGAGATAGATCTGGTTATGTGAGACTAGGAGAAGGCAAAAGAGAAGAAAACGGAACCCCACAGGGTGAACCTGAATCACAGTGCAGAGTAATGGTATTTAGACAAATTAAGTTTTGGGCTTGTGACCCAATTCATAACTTAAGTTATGGTTAATAAGCAAGTTATGTGATCTCAAAAAAGAATCTTTGTGGAAACCTTCTGTACTTCAAGAAAGAGACAAAACTCTTGATAATGCTGTTATGTAAAAAGCTGCTTCACAGCCAATTGAGACGAGGCATGTAAAAAGTGTGAACTAGAGCCTTAGCAAAGCAATCTGTGAGGAATATGTTTACTGAAAACAGTCAAAACAATGTACATTTTGTAATGTGTCCTGGCTTTATTTTGTTGTTGTTTCATATTGTCTAGAAGATTGCATGAAGCAGAAATTTAACTGTAGTTATTATATTACTCGTCAGTTTGCATTTTAAAACTGGGGTAAAGATAAATTATCTCCGGGAGATACAATTACATGCCCCTGCTTTGCTCAGTATCTGAGATTATGGCTAGTGGCACTGAGGGTCACCAACACAGTTATGTGACTACCATAACAAACAGAGCTACCACGCTACATTTTATTCCCCTTTTCTGACTCTTCTCCCTTCTCCATTAAATTTGGCAGATTTCACTAACATTTACCCAAACAAAACAACAAGGTAAACAGGTAACCCCCATAGCAGGCATAGTGACAACGCCAATCCATCAACACACAGTGACAATAACTTCACATTGCATATTGATGATAGGTTTTTGGCATAATTGGTGCATGACTCAAGCAAAGGCTATGAGATGGACATTTATGATTGTGAGTGAAATGTTTCAAAAACTGTTTGATGGATTACCACAAAATGTGATACAGACATTCAGGATAAACTGGAACATAATGTTTGTGACTTTTAAACATTTTGTTGAGGAATCATAAACAAATATTTGGAGTGATGTCAAAAACTGACATTCCAATTAGCCTCAGCTCCACTTTGTGTTCATTGCTAATTAGCAAATGTCAAGACAGTTGACCAAGATGGTAAACATGCTGATTATTAGCATGTTAGCACTGTCATTGTGACTGGGCTCGTGTTAGCATTTAGCTTAAAGCACCACTGTGCCTGAGTACAGCCTCACAAAATGGTAAGCCTGGCTGTAGACTCTAAGAGTTATTTGACAATTGCAGATTTAAAAAAAATCTGATTCAGTATAATTTATCTCTGCTCCGCCACACTGTTCCTGGTTTTATCCTCAGCTGAACTTCACAGACATCCAGTGCTTTACTGTCAAGCCTGTTCTCACTGTGCCGCACCAGTTTAAAGACAAGGGGGTTCCAGAGCAGATATTAAAGTGCGTAACAGAACACTTAAAGGCTGATTTATTTTCTTGTGAATATGCTGGGATTTATAGCTCTCCGGGCAAGGCGCTAGCTCAGTGCTGTCCTTTCCTGTTCTCTTGCAGCTATTACAGAACCAATGAAGTGGACCAGTTCAAGTACTCCAGGCCCTTCAGGAAAGGTGAAAAGGACCCAGACAATGAATTTGCAGTGAGCACTTTTTGAATTTACTTTAAAGCACTAAACTCATATGTGTAAGTACACAGCCATAAATTTCAAAAAATACTTAAAACAGCCCTGTGTACACACATACTTCACTCTAAAGATTATTAAAGACATGAAAATGTCCCCCATTAATAATTCATTGATATTTATTCTGCCCTACAGACCATGTGGATTGAGAGAACAACTTACATTACTGCCTATCGCTTCCCGGGGATTCTCAAATGGTTTGAAGTCAAATCTGTCTCAGTGGTAAGAAACGGCTTTGATGCTCACACTGTGTTGTTTATATGCTTTTTGCAGAGTTTCTTTGTCTTGAAATATTTCTCATATACGGATTATTGTTCATGAAATTGTTTTCTGGTGAACAGGAGGAGATCAGTCCTTTAGAGAACGCCGTAGAAACCATGGAGATGGCCAATGAAAAGCTGAGTAACCTCGTGCAGCAACAAGCCTGTGATCGCTCTCTGTCCATCAACCCACTGTCCATGATGCTCAGTGGCATTGTTGATCCCGCTGTCATGGGTGGATTCTCCAACTATGAGAAGGTCTGACTTTTGAATTATTGTTTTTTCTACAGATACACAAAGAAACAAAGAGCATTATTTAATTGGGTCTTCTTGGGATCGTGGTCGTCTTGGAGTAACCTTGAGACAAACAAACACACCTTTATCAACTAATCACTAACATCATGACAAATCTCATTGAAAAAGTAAAGTGCTAATTGCTGTCATTGGCAGTGGTAATGAATGGCAGATGTTAGAAATAGACAAAATGCATAATATCTTAATGCTAACCAGACGACGTCAGGTGTACCAGGTGAGCAGGGGTTCCTAAACTTTTCAGCCCCCAAAGTACTCGGGTTGACCGATATGTTTTTCTTCAGGGCTTATGCCGTTAATGATTATTATCAAAGTGGTATGAACACGTAAAGTATATAAATAGAAAAAGTTGTAGGTAATAGGTGTGCTAGATAAATAAAAATATAAGGATAGATACATGTAAGTATAAACATAGGGATAAATTACTTTTATTTCATTTTTCCTTTATCTGTCTTTCAACTGACCAATCCTCCGTGTAACCAGTCACATAGTACTGTGGGCAGATAATTGTTCGACTACAATCAGTAGTGAAATTCATTTTTATGAGGAATTAGTTAACAAAATAAAGATACTGATAATTGGAAAATGCTGAATATTGAATTCAACAATCGGCCAGGCCTATAAATGATTGACCTGTAAAAGTAATGGTGCCAGAGACTCGTGATCCTCTGTATCCCCAGAGGCAAATGTTGAGCACAACCACATACACGCACTACCAGACCTATTCAAGCATGGGCATAAAGATAAGACAAAAGAACACAACAATCATAACATTATTTTATTGTAATTTAATATAGGAAAGTTGCAGAATATTTCAAAGTAATGTGGATGTTTAAACTGTAGTACTGAATACACATACAATATGTACGAGCAGCAGACTCACTGAAGATTTATCTGTGAGCAGCAGACTCCTACATTGTTGCTGTTTTTTTTTAAACTCATTTTATTCATTCAAATTTGCCTAATGGGAGGGGTGGCCACTATACTTGGAGCACAGCATGTGTATTTACAATAAAATTTTGTAGACACCATTCATTGATTACTGGAAATCATCCTGCGGCCCCCTGGGAGGTCCAGACCTCCACTTTTGGAACCACTGAGCTAGTGTGTAAGAGTTCAGTAAGCCAGAAATTGTACAAACAAAAAAGGGGCAGTCGCAAAAGGTCAAACAGAGCCATGTTGTTATGCTGGCTAAGAATGAAATTTCAGTCCATCTATTGATTTTCTATTCACTGCTTTATCCTGTAGAGGGTTGCAGGGCTGGAGTCTATCCCAGCTGACTTAGGGCAAAAGGCAGGATCCACGTTGGACAGGTTGTCAGTCCATCACAGGGCTCACACATAGAAACAGACAACACGTTCACATTCACACTTGAGAATCACCAAATAACCTAATAATGTTTTTGGACTGTGGAAGAGGCCGGATCACTCGGGTTAGAACCCACGCAGGCACAGGGACAACATGCAAACTCCACACAGAGCTGAGATCCAAACCGCCTGATATTTTAGTGTTTTTTGTAATTCATTACATCTGTACAGTACGTGTTAGAAACCACTCTTTAATTCATTATGCAAGAGGACAGAGCGGCACCAAAATAGATTCACTGCCCCTCCCCTTGGAGACTGCATTGTATTTGTTAAATCTTAGCTGTTTGCTGAATCAGGTTCATGTTGCACGCACAGTTAGATCCAAAGTAATTGATTTGGAAAGGAATACCGTGCTATAAAACATTGCCAAACTACGCCAATAAACGATAAAGAACTGAAAACACTAATGAATGAATTTGTAAATCCTGTTTTCCAGAGACAGGACTTCTGGTTGGCCTCTAGCCTGTTGTGCTAAAACGTTGTATTCATAAGGGAACCGCTGTTGCCTCTTTGTCACGCTGACGCCTGTTCCCTGTTGCTTGCAGCTCAATTATAACTGAGCATGCGTAAAAAGCTGCCCAATATTCATCGTGTTTTCATCCTCTGCAGGCGTTCTTTACAGACACCTACATCCAAGAGCACCCAGATGACCACGAACGCATCGAGGTCCTTAAACACCTCATCGCCCTGCAGGTACATCCTTCCGCTATCATTGTCATTGACACTGGCCTCAAGCAGAGCACATTTGGTTAGACTTAAGTGCCTGTCTCTCCCTCCAGATCCCTCTCTTGGCAGATGGAATTCGCATCCACGGGGAGAAGACGACGGAGCAGCTGAAGCCCTTACACAATCGTCTGGTTACTTGCTTCCAAGACCTTCGGGAGAAAGTGGAGAAGCATTATGGCGTCATAACCTTGGTATTTTGCCAACTGCAAACTCAATTTAATGTAAGAGGGTGCCAACTTAAGCTATTGGCCCTCTTGCCTTCCTATCAAACGATTCTCATTCAAAGCAGAGTGTACATTATATTAGTGCAGGACCATAAATCTTCCTTTAGGCAGTCTATTGCGACCCGTGTTTTGCCTGTCATTGTGCTCCTCCCCTGCCAAGATTCCCCAATGATGCTTAATCCCATTTGTGTGTCCCAGCCGTGCTCTCTCACTGAGAGGAAGAAGAGTCGCGTGGGCTCGGCGGTGATGCCCTACATCCTGTCCTCCACCCTGCGTCGCATGTCCACTGTCTCAACCCTCTCTAACGCCTCCTCAGGCCTCTCCAGCGGCTCTGCATCCTCAGATGGACCCTCCTGCATTTCCTCCCAAGAGTCAGTCCCTGCATCCTCTCCCTGCCTCCTCCGTCTACCTTTTTTCACCCTGTCTGATTTTCAGTACACTGTAGACACTGTTTATTTCAAGCACTGTTTATTTTCTCTGCTCAAAAAATAGCTCTGTTCCTCGTTCTGATTATTTTGCATCTGTTTCTCTGCCTCTGGTCATTCACAAACAGTTCCTTGTTATCCCATCCCAGCGATCGCAGGGTCTCTGTTCTGTCTCGCTCAGAAGAGGACAACAGGATTGCTAGAAAGAACCGGAAAGAGTGGAGTGTGAGCAAATCCCAGGTCCTGCTGGAGAGGCAGTCAGATGTAGATGAGGTGAGGTCTTATATGCATGAACTATTTTTATATCTGTGTTGTTTTTATTTCACTTCCACTCAGGTGATTATATAAGACCATATCATTCTAATATTACATTTCTGTCATTTGTGAATTGGGAGCAGCTCCATTGTGTTTTTTTTTTACATGGAAGCCGGTATCTTGTTTTCCACTTTTATTCCAGACTCCTCCAGAGAAGCAGCAGAGACCCAAGAGTTTACAGTTCGGAGACCGACGGCTCACCCTCTCACTGTTCCAGGGTGTTTCATCCCAGCTCAGCCTGTCGAACCCTCTCAGCCCGCTTCCTGCCTCTCCACACACACCGCACACACCGCGCAGCTCCAGTACGTAGCAAAAACCTACTGCTCTGACAGACACCGCACTGTATGTCATCACTTTATTTTCTCTTAAAAATATGCCTTGCACACAGAAAAAGGGGGAGTATCATGCCGACTAACCTTGTGTAAGCACATTCTGCTCTGTAGCCCTAATCAGGTCACACACACATATTCACAGATGCATGCGGTCTGAAAAGCTTTTATTTCTTCTCTCCTGTGGTAGGTTATTCATCACTTCTCAGTGACAATGATGCCAATACCATTGACACCCCAGGGACTCCCCCACCCATGCCTCCCAAGAAACACCCGCACGAGATTGACAACCTGGGGTTCTCTACAGAGGTACATCTGCTCAGAGAAAACAGCACCCCCTCACTAATGCATATTTAATGGCGAGTAAACGTTAAAATATTCTGTTTTTATTTGTATTTGAAGTCCTAACACAAACTCTCTTTCCCCCACAGTTCACTCCTCCGCTTCCAATGAAAGTGGAGAGCAAGCCCCCTCCCCCGCCCCCGAAGACGCGAAAGTCAATGTTCCCCTCTTACGATCACACCCCCCAGTAAGGCTACACCTACGCACGGGCCTTAAAGTTTCATTAGTTCTCTGATTTGGCTGCGATGAAAGCGCAGTTTCATTTGTGGCATTGTGGAAACGCCTCAGTAGGGTACAGATTGCCCGACCATCTACGTGGGATGTATGCAAGGGTTTCAGCTGGAAAAATTTCTCCCTGATGCAAGTCACTTAGAATTCCAAGCAGTCCTTTGTTTTCAAGTTTTAACTGTTGTTTTGTTTTTAAGCCGCAAGGAAGGATATGTGTGAGGTTACTGTCATAAGAGGGTACTACTGGTCAAAAATGGATATACAGTTTGATTCTGGGTACAGTCAGTGTGCTTTTTTAAAAAGGTAATGAAACCGTTTTCCTTGAGGAAACAATGCTATGGTGTATTTTTTTTAATCACTCGCAGGGAAAAGGAATGACCAATGTTGCAATGCAATGTTTTGTTTTAATATGCGTGTGGAGTGACACTGGATGACTCATTTCCCCCCAAGCTGTTTACCTGCATTCCACTTTTGAACAGGAAAAAGCTGCATTAGAAAAATGTCAAACTTGATTAAGTGCAGGGAATATGATGTACAGAATGTAACTGTTAGTTGATATGTAGTTATTTTTTTTGTCTGTTGATGGTGTCAATATGATCAAAGCAATTTTCTTAAACTACAACGTTTCAAAGACACTGGATGGCATTATTGAATGTGGTGCATTTTTATAGTGAACTGAAAACTGTAACTGATGCTTCCAAACTACAGGACACCATGTTGATGGTGGTGTTCAATGGAGGTATGTTTTTCCTTAAAGGTGGAGTATGCGATTTCACACCAATGCAGTTTTTGTCAAATTCAGTGAATATAATGGATATCTCCTCACAGTCTGTCCTGTGTGTGAGCTGAAAAATAATCCAGCTCTAGTTCTGCGAATGGGAAGCAAACAAAGTGGCTCGGACTGATCCACACAAGACTATTTAATTGTGTCCAGGGCACATGCTCGTGCGCAGGGCAAGGGTAAAGGGAGAGGCAATGGAGACGATTGATGTTGTTTCCCATTGTGATAAGAATTATGAAAACAATAGTACACAGACAGCAGAAGTGGAGGAGAATCCTTCTTGAAAGGAATGGTGTAAATTGCAAGGCTTATAAATGCAGTCTACATCTACATGCTATCTAAATATGTTAACTAGCTAAATATCTACAATCTTTCTCCAGAAACGCAAACCTCCACCTTTAAAGGAATTAGTCTGATATTTGGGAAATACACTTACTTGCGTTCTTGCCGAGAGATTAGACAGTTGATACCACTGTCATCTTGGTTTTTGTTCAATAAAACCACAAATTGTTGTTTTTACACTTTTTTTTTTTAAACAAATGAGATCTGACTTGTTAATTAGCAAGTGTTAGACGTGCTGGTAGGTACATTCTATTGGCTTCACACTGGGTCAGTGTTTATGCTAAGCTAAGCTAACCTCCTGCTGGCTTCATCTACATGTTTATTGTTTAGACATAAGAGTGGTATTTATTTTATCAGATAACACTCGTCAAGAAACTAAATAAGCATATTTTCCTTAAAAAAATTTCCCCAAAAATTCAAACTGGTCCTTTAAAGAACCCTAAACGCTGTATGGTACAAGCTTAAATGCTTCTTAAGTTTACTTTAATTTGATATTTCAGGTGTTGGCAGATTTTCTTTTATATCAATTCATTATTGAAATTTTAAATTATTGCTATTCATTAAATGTACTGTTTCCATAGTTTTGCACACACAGTGCGTACAGAGATGGTTTATTTTTAATGCAGTGTCATTTTTAGTGTCTTTTCAACATACTGCTTTACTGTGCGCTGTCTACATAATTTTCAAAGAAGCAATACAATTTGTGTGCCTTCAGAGTGCTCAATCTATGCATGTAAAGTGTTTTGAATATGATCAAACTGAATCTATAATTAAGTCAGTATTTCAGTTTTATTTTTACATGAAAATTGTTTTACAAGGGATTAACTTCTTTGTACAGTACGCATTTCCTAACAAGCATCAAAGACATTTTATACAAACAATGCCTCAAGAGATATATGGTGATCTTTTTTTATGAGCAAGCTGTTGTTGACTGAACAAAAATAAAGACTTTTCAAAAGGTCACCAAACTCCCATTATTTTTTTTGATGACATTGATTATTTTAGAAAGGCATCTCCTCCATCTCCTAACTGCAATCCTGTCAACACAGAGAATACAGATTATTCTCTGTGCCCTCACTGGAAACACAGAGCTCACACAGACAGTCATTTAGATGCTCCTGATAGCATGAAAAATTACCCAGTCAAGCTCAAAACATCCAACAAGCTGTCATAAAACTGGTGATTTCAAATACAATAAGAGTAGGTGTAGGTCAGCGATGCCACTTTAGCTCACACTGATGCACGAGCTGACGGGGCATTATCTGCGGAGGCCGTCTGCAGGGGGGAGTTTATAAGATGTTTATAGGGCTTGTGTGATGGGTGCTGGGCTTGCTAATCTGGATTGTTAATAGCCTTTTCCTTCCTGTCAGATAGTGAGGTTCAGAGTATCACTCTCCCTGAACGTCTCAGGAGCAATGAGCATTTGAAGTGATGTTTACTCATGCAAATAAAGCAATGGTTTACATCTTCGTACTGTACAGATTCTGAGCATATAAATCACAACAGCTTTGCTTCTCTCATGTACATCACAGACGTCTTTCCGCCTCTTCTCAACTGACATCTGTGTCTAACCGAGTTGTTCTGCAGACGGAGGTCACACGCACAGTTTCATTACCTTCTGAGAATTTAGTGGAAAGCAGTTTGAAGCATTTTTCCAGAACACGGTCGCAAACGTTTATATATAATTTAACATTTACACTGAGCCATTTATTAACACTTAGGCTTCACCTGAGTATCTCATTAGTACTTTATGTTGCTTTGTTTTTTTCTTTTTATTTCAGAGGGGAAAATTGTACATTTTATTCTCCTCTAACTGCTTTACAGATTAAGATTTTGCAGAAAAATAAATGTTATAGATTTGTAAAGTTTCTATAGTAAAATTTTTTTGCTTTTGATTGAGCTTTAAAAATCTACAGTTTAGCCAATGCTCCTTGTTTTAGATGATTATGAGCCATTAGCAGTTCCTGCAAAGAGGCATTTCAGTTCAGTTCAGTTCAATTTTACTTGTATAGCACCAATTCACAACGTATGTCACCTCATAGCACTTTACCTTGTAAGGGGAAGACGATACAAATTTTAAACCGAGAAACCCAACAAATTCCCTGACATTCCCTTTGAGCAAGCAGTCGGCGACAGTTGGAAGGAACAAAAAAACTCCCCTTTAGTCAACAAAAGAGGACAAAACAAAACCTGACAGAACCAGGCTCAGGGAGAGCAGCCATCTGCCTCGACCAGTTGATGGAGAACAAACAAACGGAGAGAACAATAAACATTTTGGAGACTGGTGAGGCAAGTGACTGCAGATCTGAAACATTTCCCCTCTGGAGCCCGTATTGTGCACATTTCAGCTTCATGATTTTATTTTTAAAGTCTACTAGGTTTATATTCATTATGTTCAAAAGACACATTATATTTCTCACCTTCTGTCCAAAGGCTCCAGTTTAGCTCCTGTCTCTTTAAGGTCCTCTGAGAAGTGCAGTCTGCTTTGATTGGTCAGCTGGCCAAAGTAAAGTAATGTGTTGTTGAGTCCTAAGAGCATATTTGCCTAAGTCATATTTTGGCCAGATTGTGATACCTGCCTAACTCTACTCTCCTAACACTGCTGATTGACCGTCATTATTGCCTATGTCCTCAGCCTATCAGAATGCTTGTTACATTCCAAAATCACTATCTGCCAAAGTCATCTCTTTGATGTAGGCATTTTTGGCGCTATACAAAGATGGCTTTTCTGAAAACCTTAAAATATGACTTAGGCAATTATGCTATGAGGCTAACGATTGCGCGTTGCGAGGAAGCTGATTATTCTTTTAGGGCAAGCAAAACTAGCCACTAAGCAAATTGCAAACTGTGTTACATGTTGACGTGAACAAGTAACAGAAGAAAAGCCTGGACTTCAAATGAGGCATTTCAGGCAAGTAAGGAGAGAGAACTCCCTTTCGTAAATTTGCAATCCTTTTACATGCTCAAAAAAAGCTAGAACACGCTGAAGGAAAGTGAAAAAACAAAACAAAAAGCAGAATATCAGCCTTTTAAACCTGCAAGAATGTTTGGCCTCATGGGGGCAGCAGAAACAAGCTGTGGATACAACACTGACATATACTGATGAGCAGCAATATACAACCCACTCCTAGTGTGTTACACAGATCATCTCTGTACTGTACAATGTTTTGCTGGCAAACCCTGAGTCCTGGCATTCATGTGGATGTTGCTGTGACTCATACCACCCACCTAAACATTGTTCCAGACCAAACATTAAAAAAAAAAAAAACTCCAACTCTCACTTTGTCTATATTCATATCACATTTTATTTTATCTCCTTTTTATTTCTATTCTCTTTTACCCTTTTAAACCCCTGTATCGGTATGCCTTTTTTACGGCATTGTATTTATTTTATACCTTTTTCCTCGGTGCCTTTTATGTCCTATTTAAATCATTTTCTAGTATAGTGTTTAAAAAACTGTGTGGAAGTCTAAAAAAGAAAATCAAAGATAAGATAAAAGTCCAAAAAATTAAGTGGCTGAGCTGTTGTGTAGCTGCCTTTCCCTCCCCTAAACCATTAATCATCTCATACCATCAGATATAAGTTAAAACTACCCAGTTGCTTAAAAACAGCATTAACATTCTGATATTTCTATAATAAAATATCAGTCGCAGAGGCCATTTTTGTGTTGATTGAGCCCTATTTTTACTCACTGTTGATACTGTAAACACCTTTTGCTGTTGATACTTCTGTTCTTTTACTATTTAATCATTATTTTTTATGTTATTGTAAGTGCAGTAAAGCGTTCAAGTACTTTGTAAGTCACTGCCAAAAATGAAAAAAAAGGCAAAGATAGAGAATAATATTCCATTTTGAGTATTACAGTCATAAATGGTCAGTATTTTGTCATATCAAGCAGCTCGCCCATCATGTTGAACTCAGCTCCCTCCCACGGAGCGAGGAAGGCAGCGGGGATGGAAGCCGAGGCCTCGGTACGACTTAAGTCCACTGCATCAAAGGAAAATATGCCCTTTCTTACTTTGTCCATTTAGCTGCTTGAGGGATCCCGAGCGTCTGTGTGGAGTGGGATTAGCTGCACTATTGTATCTCTGCTTTGAACCTCACTAGGTGGTGCCAGAGGGTGTGAACTAATGTAGCATTGCAAAGAGGTCTGCTGCATTTCTTGAACCTCTATTTACTCAGGGTAGGTTTGCTGGGCATGAGTGCACTTTTCAGGAACGCCCAGCTTCACATCCACACGCACAGCTACAGCTACACACAGTCACACCTGGGGAGCTGACGCGTGTCGGCACACACACTTCTGCTGAGGAGCAGCGAACAGATACACCGGAGGAGAGGAGGTTGCGAGTGCCTTTCCCTCATCAGGTTTATGTTTTCTCTCTCAAATAGTGCAGGTGTTGGGCCTGGCAACCTTCCAGTTACATGCAGGCTACTGTAGTCCCCCACGTGCAGCTTTAACCATCTGCAACCTGACAGAGAAAAAACTCTTCGCATCCTCTGTGATGCTAAGAAGAAGAAAAAAAAAATTCAGGTTGTGCGTACTTTCTTGTTTTATTAATACGCTCTGTACTCTCACCACAGTCGCATGTATTTTTTAACATTTTGAGATGGGCACAGAGTTACATCATGTCCAGGCAGCCATGCTTGGGGATCTATTTTACAGGCCTGACTATTATTTGTTCTACTGAAATATTAATGTTCATGGGTGCAGTCTGATGAGCTTGTGATTTGGATGGTTACCTGGCAGCTGTGTGCATCACTTGAACAGTTGTACTTTCCCTGCTCCAACTGTGTAACACGGCTAAAATACCATATTGATGTAAGAAATCGCAATTATGTTATGCAGCAGGACAGTGGTCATTACTGAAATTGCTAGCACAGAAGATAAAAGAATAAGTTACTTCACAGTTTTTAATAAGCACAGACAATGACCAATTGATTTCAGCACAAAGACCTCCAGCGCAAAGCAAATTGGCTTTTCAGTGTTGGACTTTTACAGGAGTGCTGGCTTTAGCCTTTTGTTCAGGCACCTTCAGACAAGACAAACATGGATATACATCAAGGAAGATGTTATATTCACGTTGCAGAGCTTTCCAAAAAGTCTTTTTACCATAGATGAGCACGATGGCGTTAAGAGTCGTGTAGACAGACGTGAAGAGGAATGTGAGCGTGATGTCGTTCTCGTGGTTCACCACTATTTGGTAGTTCACATACAGATCAACGACAACGAAGACAATGAAGATGGCCACTATAGACAGAGCCATCTTGATCACCCTCATCTGAGCGCCCAGCTTTGGGAGGTGAGCCCCGTTGGTGCTGGCTTTCATGTGGCGGAGATGGATGGCCAGGTGGACAGAGATGGAGATGCAGCATTTTATCATGAGCAGCCCTGGCAGTACATCAGCGAGGAGCAAATAAAGGACATCGTAAACCAGGCCAGCCTTGGTGTCGGGAACTACAACCCCGCAGTCTTTGTTGGTCTCTGTGACGTTGTTGTTAGGGTGAAACACCACGAGCATGGGCATGCAGGTGCACAGGCCACACAGAGGGATGAGAAAAACGGCTAAGGTGACGTGCTTGAGGATGGCAGCCTGGATGTGTGTGTAGCACTGATTGGGGTTGTTGACCAGCTTGGTGCTGTAGTAGAAGGTGAGAAAGCTGGTGTCCCACATAATGGTGAACTTGACACTGAAGATGACCTGTAGCATGACGGTGTAAATAATCTGAGTGACGCGACACTCACTGTCCACCTCATCCATGGTCATCCAGCAGTAACAGGCCAGCTGGTGAACCACATCCGCCACCGACAGAGCCATGATGATTGTATCACTGGGACCCCACTGCTTTTTCTGCTTGTAGTTCCAGAGACTCATCAGAAAGATGTAGACATTAAATAAGACAGTCAACACGGCCAGCAGACCTGTTATCACCCACAGGGTAAACTTAACTTCCCCAAGCATAACGCTTCAGCCTCTGCAGTACAAACTGTTATGAGAATAACTTTAAACTCTGTGTACCACTCTGCAGTATGTGTGGGGTTCTGAAGTTTTTTGTTTTCTCTGTGTTCAAAGAGATGACAAGAAGACAAAAAATTATGCACACACACTCCAAACCAGACGATTCTTGATTTCTGTCACAGAATGGAATCAGTCACAGTTTGTCACTGGGGCCTGGGGAAAAGATTCACACATTAAGCCTTTGAAATACATAAAACAGATACAAATAGGCTCAATTAAAATCTTCTATTATGGTTAAAAATATATGTGAAATCTGAAATTTAGGCGGTCATATGTGAAGTAAAACTCAGGGGAAGGAGGTGAGAGTAATTAGGGTAGAGAAACGTTCGCCATTTTTACCTCAAACGAAGCTCCCTTGGGTCAGACGAGGTTTTTTTTATCACTCTGAAACTTACTGAAGGTTCCTGCTTTCATTCTCTTAGCCTGCCAGTCGTCACAATACGTTGTCTGACTCAATACCTTTGGCTGCAGTTGAAAAATCCTTTGTTTTGTTTTGTTTATCCAAGTATTAATCCTTGCCTGGAGTTGTCTGCAGGAAGCACACGGCAAGGTGAAACCCTTGGATTTAAGAGTTCCTTCACAGGGATTTATACGTGGGTATTAGGCATGATTTGCATCAGTTCTGACCACAGGTAGTGGTGACAGCTTATTTGCATCGGGTGGGAAGGATCTGTGCTCATTATGGACTTTACTGTATGTCTATCAGTGCAGCGCGGCAGCTCAGCCCCATCCACAGACCACAATCTACCACACTCCACATGCAAACGATTATTCCTGCAGCACCGCCGCGTATTTACAAACACCAAACCACCCACACACCTATTTTACCTGATAAGAAAAGCAAATCACCTCAGAATCACCTTGCTTATGCAACACCTTATCACTGAAGTTGGTGCTGTGGAGGACACTTACTTTGCAGACAGACTTTTATGAAGATGTTGACTTAAATTATATTTCACTTCTATTTAGATTTCTTGTTTACATCATTTGCCTAAGCAACCATCCGGTCAAAGCAAGCAGGATCCTAATTACATAAGTATTTAACGTGGGTTCCCATAGTCACAATTTTCTTTATGAATAAATAAAGATTTCAAGGACAGATTCTGACTTTTTTGCATAATAGCATGAAAAAGCTCTTCTTTCTTTTTTTTAATGCTAAAGCTCTTTGAATCTAGATGTGAAGGCAGACTGCAGTGGGAGGTTTCCTTTTCTCTCGTTTTAATAATTACTATGCCAACCCTGTTAAAAGTTCTGCTCTCTAAGAAACTTATTATTAAAAAAAGAGATTATCTGGTTTCTGAGAGAGGTTGCAAGAATAGTAATTGTAATTAATTATTGTATCTATTTCCCCCTCATGCATGGATCAAAGAACAGACTCGTGTGTGCACTTAAAAATATGCTTGATGGATGCGCACTTATTTAAAGATTTGGCCCGAGCAAACAGAAAGATACAGACTTTAACACATAGAAGCGAATGGGTGACAGTGAGGCAAACAAGTGACAAAGTCAAACACAGCAGTGGCACGTTGTATGTTATGAATGTGTGTGTGGGGAGGAGGGCTGCAAATGCAACCTTAAGTGCTTCTGCTTACAGCTTCATGAAAAGGTAATCTTAGAAAAGCGTGCCTAAAATTCAAAAATCTAAATTAGAGCCTTTCTTTTTGTGATCATTTGAAACAGTACCACTGCTTTACAGATGAGTGCAGCCTGGCCCCTGGCCTTAAGGGGACTGGGGGGGCAGAATTTATTGCTGATAGCCTCAGCAACCCACGCCACTTCTCACAGCTCTTATTAATTCAACATTCACCTTTTGAAGATGGGATCAGGCCAATACGGGCTGTTTTTCAGGAGAGGCGGGGCCGCAGGCACAGTGCTGTGTCTGCCTACTGAAGGTGTCAGCTGCAGGTTAGCGCCTCGACTGTTAGCAGTTACTCTAATAACCTGTTTACTGGCTGCTTTGCAAAACATTCGAGGGACACGCCACGCGAGCGAGGCAATTTTGCTGCCCTTTGTTCTGCAAATGAAAAATTTTCAAGGAGGCAGATGCACATGAGAGGATCAGAGGCAAAGCAGACTTCACTGTCTCCCAATATTTCTGACACATGAGCAGCTCAGCGTTTGATTTTATATTGATCCTCGTACACCCCTGAAAATACTGCTCACTGAGAAAACACAAAAGTTGTTTGTTTGACCATGTTTATGCATTAAAATCAAAGTTCTGAAAGCTAGCTGTGCACTGTGTTAATTTTAACGGATTTTCCATTAATTAACCTCTCTAATTAAATTGCATTTGAACCTCTGACCATTGAGAAATTGGCTGCTTCCATATAATAGCACCTCATTTTCCATGTCAACAGAAAATGTCTGATGTCATTATGATAGCAGAGCTCAATCAACTCATTCATTTAAGTTTTATGTTTGTTAGTTAGATGACATTATGCATCCTTTGAATGGCAGATGTGTTTCAAATGTTATTTGATTATGTTTTGTGATCCAACTATCATCAAGCAATAAAAGATGGAACCATGACACAGAAATCTAAATGCTCAGTGAGCCCAAAATGGGATTTAGATGAAACTGTCCTCTGAAACTATCAGGCTCCTCTGCTGTGGAATCAGTTCCAGTTTAGGTTCAGGAGGCAGGCATCCTCTCTACTTTAAAGTTCAGGTTTAAAACTTTCCTTTTTGATAAAGCTTCAAGTTAGGACTGCTTAGGTGACCCTGAACCATCCGTTAGTTATGCTGCTACAGGCCCAAGCTGCTGGGGGACTTCCCATGATGCACTGGGCTCATCTCTTCTCCTCCATTCGCCTCTCCGTCACTCTTCATACATTTATATGCCACCTACTTTGTCTTCTCTCTCCTGTAGTGTGTTTTGTCCTCTCTGCAGAAGCAGCTCTACAGAGCTACACATTTCTGATCTGCAGTTTCTGGTCAGACTGACGTGGGAGCTGCACTATGAAGCAAATTCAACATACTCACTTAACCTAACAACCACATTCTGAATAAATGGTCTTACAAAGCTGGTTATCAACTCGGTAAGTCAGATTTTTAAACCTGGATATGAACACGTTCACATGACAAAGGTGGAGTTGGTAAGAGATGACCAGCCACAGACATGGACACGTCTACTGGCATTAGAGTGACATATTTTACAAATGAAGTGCAAACTATATTATTAGAAAAATATGAAGATTTTAGACACGTATTACAGACTGAAAGAAAAAAAAAACTGCTGCAGCCCAAGCAAGACGAAAAGCTGGCAAAAACCTGCTGTTTAAACAGCAGCAGCTTAAATGAGTTTAGACTGTTTAATGTGTAGATTTACAGGCTTTTCAAATCACACCAAATTATTATTAATTACAATTGTATATTTTGTTAAAAACATGTGTTACTTAGATATATTCTTCTGGTGTATGAGACAGTTTTTGTCCTATTCTTTCAGCTACTTGGTGGGTAAACAGTCTTGAGACCAAATAAAGTACAAATAAAAGAACCTAATTCAAATCGATTAGTAGACTTACTGCAAATCTTATAAGGTCAACAAGTGCAAGGCTTAATTGTTTGAAACACTTAACGTTTTAAGATTATATTGCTCTAAAAACTCATGTCTTTCCCTCTCACTATCTGTGCACTGAGCTCCGTGGGAGCTTTAATTAATGCTGATGCCATGTTCCAAGAAAACTGACTGGTCAGTAGAAGGTGCTGTCATATGCACTGATCTCTCCTCTGGAACATAAGTGCTCAGGAGCAGGTTAGGTAAGTTACCATGGTGATGTACCCCTGTAAGAAGTTACCTCAATAACCTCAAATCTTGCTCCATAGTACAGGCCTCAGGTCAGTGTTTATTGTTGTCTTATCCCTTGTTTGTCTGTTTTCCATCTGCTATCCTTCTCTCTCTCCCCTTTGCCCTCCCCCCAACCCGTCGAGGCAGATGGCCGCCCTCCCTGGGCCTGGTTCTGCCGGAGGTCTCTTTGTGTAAAAGGGAGTTTTTTTCTTCCCACTCTTGCCAACGAGCTTGCTCAGAGGGAATCGTTTGGATTTGTTGGGTTTCTCTCTATAATATAATAATATATGGTCTTCATCTTACCATGTGAAGTGCCTTGAGATGACTTCTGTTGTGAATTGGTGCTATATAAATAGAGTCAAATGACTTTGCTGTTAAAATACTTTATTGTTCACATATTTTAAAAAGCAGAAGCAATAAACCAATACATGTGCATCATAGAAAAAAAAAGCACCTTCATAAAAATACAGTGTTTACCTTCATACATTTTACACACAGCATTAGTAAAAAGTTGTGTAATAATGAGTTGGATTATGAGAAACTGCCCTTGTTGTCCTTCGTCCAGAGTAAGAATTGAGGTAAGATTTTAAGAGTCTGCAGTAGCTATACCAGCACTCCTTTTGTTCTCCAGTTAAATATAATATTGCACTTTTTATCACACACATAGCTTACATAGAATGTTATTTACAAGGTGGTTTATACTCAAAGTCTTTTCATCAGAAGGTGTAGCTTTGTACAAAAATAAAAATCTGTCATGCCTGCTGTTACACAGGGTATCCGTATCTGTGGTCGTATTTGAGGGGAGCAGGTCTGTCCCCTGCGTTACTCCCTCCTGTGTGGATGAGGCCTGATTCACTGACACTGGGCAGGTAATTCCCCACAGAGCTGTACTGCACACCGGGGTGAGTGCGATATCCCAGTACTGAGCGCAGGCTGGAGTGCCTGCTGGAGGGCCTGCTCTCTGGGGCCTTGACGTCCTCCCTGATAAAACAAGGTCACACAGGTCTTAATTAGAAGATCCTCTGATCTGAGATTATTTCACGGCTGCTTGAAATAGTTTTTCATACAATACCTTAATTCATTTGCGACCTCCTTCTCATAGCGACGCTTATGGCAGCAGCAGATCAAGAGCCAGATGAGAAGCAGGAGCAGGAGGAGCAGCAGCAGAGCACCGATCACTGCACCAACGATGACGCCCACTTTGTTGGTAGCTGGAAGAGGGGACATGGTGCTTAGAGATCAAACAGCCCTTCTTCTTTACAGTCATTAATTCCAGTTCCAACAAGAGGCTTACATGTGATTTTGTGTTAAAGACTGCAGCAAATGCAGTGGCAAAACATAAAGGTTGCTCCACGATACAAAAGAGTGTTCAGAGTTTTTAAGAGTAAAATTCTGATGATGATATCATAGACTTACGGTTGTATGCATTCAGTGAATATTTACACTGTGCTGTGCCCACAGCGTTTTTAGCCTCACACACGTAGCTCCCAATGTTGCTGTCTGTATGGTTCCTTATCAAAAGCTCCCCGCTCTGTGGGTCTTAATGGGAGAGGAGAACATTCGGTACGGACACTTTACCTATACAAATACAACAACAGAGAGAGGCATTTATGTGTTAAGTTGCTTACCTTGGGTTGCAGTGGAAGGTATTGCCCCTCCGCTCTCCCTCCTCCACACATAACTGAGAGGAGTGGATCCCTGAGAGGATTTGCAGCGGAGGGAGACCGTGCCGCCTCTCTCCTCACCACCTTCAACCCAGCACTTAGGCACTGATGGGGGAACTGGTGAAAGAAAATAAATAGACACATGCCACAAAAAACAGTTTTAGGATGATGCTTTGATTTATTAAAGGAGGCTGAGATGTGTGATGTGAACATGTCGGTATGGCAACAAAAGCTGAGATCATCAACAGAGGCCGAGACAAAGGAAGAGCTTTCACATTCCATACAAGTGAGAACAGCATTTACTGAAAGAACAAGAAGTCTGAGAAAGCAAACAGGTAAAACCGGTAAAAAGGGATTCCTCCTCACCCATCACCACCAGAGTGACTTTTCTCATGTCGACACCAGGCGACTTCTTGACTTTACACTGGTATGTGGCCGTGTCTGAGAGCCTCACATCTGAGATAGAGATTGAAGCGTCTCCAAGCTTGGGGTCCGATATGAAACGGAGCCTTTTGGAGAGGTTGGGGTCTCCGAAGTGGTGTGGCTGGCCCCCGGAGTATTCTATGAGCTTAGAAGCAAAGATTGCAACGAGTGATGGCACTTCTTCAAAGCAGGTTTTTCCACTAACAGAAAGATGCCCACACTCTAAAGAACCCCCCTGACGGGTCATTAATCTCTCTCATCAAACATACACAACATACCAGCTGGTCTTTCTGTGTCATGTCCGGTCTGACATTGGACCACTCGATGTCCAGGTCTCCTGTGTCTTGGGGGCCGGGGGTGTAGGTGCACCCCAGGATGACTGTCATTCCTTGAGCCTTTTGGATGGTCTGTGGCCCCGAGGATGTCACCTGCAATGCCTCTGTCACAAGGGATGGGCACAAAAAAATTCTCATCAGATCCGTCTGATTTATAATGTACACATCTCCCTATCTCCAGTTTTTATAATCATCTACTGAGGCTAAGAGACAAACAGAGAAAAGACAGAATAAAACTAATTTCACTCTCAAACACATTAATATTTTCCCCTCTTAATGGCATTCAAGCTCTGGGCCTGTGCTCGTAAGCAGTCTCAGGGTGGAGCAGGAGTGCTGATGTGAGACTAATTGGCCTCTTAAGTCAAACTGAAGATTTGAGAGTTTGGAGCAGGAAAAAGTAAAAGTGGTATTTTTGCAAAAAAAATGAGTTACGTATTAATTTGAAACTCTGGGGGCTCATTAATTGTCAGAAATATATTGGTAAATGATGGCGAAAGCTTAGATGAGCAAAATTTACTTGACAAATGGCAGTTATAAGACGTCTCGGAGTTGACACACACCCTGCTGACTCACTGTTTACAGCAGTGGATTTTAATTATTACTGAAAGCTTGACGTGTACAGAAAAAAACGAGTGCTGATTATTATTGTGCCGCAACACATTTCAACAGATCCAGGTTATTTGTCTTGGTAATGCTCAAATGCCTTCCCACCATTTTCCCATTTAGATGTTTAACCTTCATTAAACGTCTAAAAGGAGCACAAATCAAATCAGCCTCTCCTTTGACAGCACTCATCATTAAATCCACTATGACACTCTGAAAGCCCTTCAATGCCACTGCGAGAAAACAAAGCATGTCAGGGGTATTTATGAAAGCGTGTAAATGGCAGATGTGATGAAGGGAGTCTGAAAAAAGCTCAAATTAGTCAGTCAAATGTTTACACTGCGAACACTTCCCCTGGGCAAAACTGTGTGATCTAAGAAAGATGTGTTTTTATGTGAAGAGACAGCTACGCTAACTTGCCAGTGTGCTTAAAGCTTGATGCATAGAGCTGCAAATAATCAGATCCGGGGCACCGTCTCACTGTCCCACACAATAGTCTTGGATAACACTTTTCCTCTCGGTGCACCGCTGGGAAGTCGCACTGGAAGAAGTAAAGTATCATTCAAGCCTCTTAACACCAAGCAGTCAACCGCTGGTCTAATGAGGTGGTGCAATGGGAAGATTTAGGGGCTTTCAGGCTTTCGTGGAACATGATAAGAGTGCATGTTATGTACACTGTTCACTCGCCGCTCGCACTTGATTTCATTTTACTTCTGTTTTTATGGTGTCCGTATATTAAAGCAGACAGCTTGGACGGGGGCCCAAGACTAATTTCTCCCCTCGGGACAGTAAAGTCTCTCAGGGTCATACTTTGCAAATGCACACAGCAGTGTGACCCACAGGAACAGCAAAAGAGGTATGAATGCTATGCAGGATGCTTGTCAGCCGCCCACATTACATGTGCACGGCTCACTGAGTGTCTGCAAAGCAACTCTCCCAGTCAGAGCATAAGCTAAGAGGATGTCAGACCGGTCAGTCTGTGGTGTGAATCACAGATCAGGCTGGTTCTACAAATTAAACATCTCCTGTGATAGGATGATCTAATATATCAGATCAGAGAGTCAACAGACTAAAAAGACATGTCCTAACTTATCAAACACACTCTTCAGATATGAAATGAGACTCACCTGTCTTCAGCTGAATTGTTATCAGAAGCAGCACGGCCACCTTTAGCCTCGTAAACGCAGGCTCCATTATAACCCTGAGAGCAAATGCAACATTAAGTAAAGAACATGTTCAGAGAAAAGCAATTTCAATCAGGGTCTGCTATCTCTGGAACGCTGGTATTTTGCCTTTAAATTAATTTCGTGGAAATGAAGAGATCTTTACTGTGGGGATGTCATCCACCTCTCTAATTTATGCACCTCAGAATGGAGAAATTACAGCTAATTTTTTTCCCCCTTTTTATAGTGTAAGTGACGTCTAGAATGAATGATTACTTAGCAGAAGACAGGAACTGTGCCTGTCAGTACTCACTACCAAGGAAATCAAGTTCTGGTGACTAATGAAGGCATAAAGAGAAATATATATATATATAAGTATAAATCAAGCTGTGGCATACCTTAAAGTGAAGAAACAATCCAGTCAGTCAAAGTATTTCCTCTGAGGCCTGCCAGTTAGCCAGCACTGCTGTAGTTTGATCTCAGGTGAAACTCAGCAGCAGTAACTATTGCCACACCCTCTCTGTCCATAGTGCAAACGTTGGCCACACCTAGAGCAGGTGTGAGAACATGTCAAACCTCCTACATACTGGGTTTATTTTGGGAAAACAGATGTTTCTAACTTGGACATGTGCCAGTTTGAAAAAATAAATAATTAGAAATAAAATTAATAAGAAGAATTTGGAGTATTTTATTTATACCGCCACAACTATTTTTTTAATTGCAGGACTGCTCAGTAGCTTTCAGTTATTTGGGCAGGAGCATGTCTACCATTTGAAACTCCATATCATAACTTCTATATCCCAAGTCAAGTTTTTTTGTTTTGTTCTTTGGTGCGATGGAGCAGCACTGTAACTTATTTCAGATCGAATTGGTCAACAGATTGTTCCCAAACCCTTTTGTGACGCACCCTGCTGACACACCCATGTAAACACTCTCACTGTTGTTGTTGCTCACCAGCCAGACGGCGCACAATTAGACATATGTTGATTAGTTGTTTGATGCCAACAAAGTGACAGCTGCTACTGCTGTTCAGGATGTAAATAAAGCCTTTATCAGATGATTAAGCTTACAGCAGGAATAACAAATAGTTTGAGCTTCTTATCAGCTATGAATGATTTACCAGTATGGAAAGTTGTGATTTGCAGTTAAGCAGCTGCCTACAAGCAGCCATTGTGGTTTATATTTATCTGTTTTAAATCTCGCTGTGGTTGATGATCCAGACATTAAAAGAAAGACATTTTCGATGATGGACTGGTGAAATTATTCAATATTGATTGTATGGGGGTGTACAGTATGAGCACGGGGCGTGACGTTAACCATTAGGAAACTTAAGTGCTGGGTTAATGCGATCCTGCCAATAATGTTCATTAAGGAGATGAACAAATTAGTAACGCTCAGTATGAAACATGATCAGAAAGCAAATTTCAAACTCAGCACCACCCCCTCCTCTTTTGTTGCACGCTGTGTGTTTGCAAGCTGTAAACCTGCGCTTCATGCAGCTTGTGTGAGTGACACCACACCCAAGAATCTGTGTGTGGATATGTTTTATGAGTGATCTTGCAAATGTCAGGGTATGTGTGAAGCTATGCGGTAAGGCTGCTTCACCAGCAGGTGGTTAATTGCCCCACTTCCTCCCCCTGGTGTAAGAGGAGGTTCTGGCACTGGAGCACTGAACTGAACAGACTGTGTGACAGGACGAGGCGGGACCGAACAGGCAGTATTGGGGCAATGCACAAGACCACCATTAACTCTGCAGGACAGAGTGTGGACAAGCATGATGAATACATTTGTGACCACTGACCTGAATGTTCTCAACTTGTTGCATTGCTTTCACAGCACCCTTTTTGCCACCCAATTCTCTCCTAATTGCCCTACTAAACTTGTTATATGAGAAGTAGCCAAACTCCGGCTCTGTCTTTGTCTTCATGGCCAAGACTTGCTTTAACCTGCATCTATCTTCCCAGATTTGGCAAAGGTGGCCTAATCACACCACAGGGTAGCAAACAAACCACCTTGACAGATGTCCAAATTACAAATAAACAGCGTAGCAGGGGGAGGCAAACAAATGACCAAAGTGGGGAGGGGAGAGGCTACTGAAAAGCTGGGCTTGCCAGCAGCCATACTGAAATAGCAGAGCAGTGTGACTCACGGTGTGTCAATGTCAGGGAGCCAGTTAGGCACATATATTCGTCTTTTTAAGGTGGAACACCACTGGGACAAGGATGGCGCTTCTGGCAGAGAGAGGCAGTCACTCAGCCCCTCAAACAGCTACGTGAGAGGAATACGGCCAACACGCTGTGGGCCACACACGCTATATTCATGACCCCCCCCCACGGATCTCTGCAATTAAACGTCCACTCTGACAGTGAAATTGATTTTTTTGTCTCGTTTACAAGAATCAGTCTTTATTCACCGATGCCTGCCCATCATAAACATATAGTCTGCGGCCTGGGTGGTGTTAGTTAGACAGTGCAATAATAAGCTCACAGGTAGCTTCTTTTTAAGTGTTTCCAGTTGTCATACAATTCCAACTGTTGTCTTGTTACAGTGTGAGACCGCTATGATTACTCCCTCTCTCCAAGCAGAGCACATTTTCAGCTGCTCCTGCCCCGCATGCCTTCCGTGTGCCAGGCTGCAGAATAAATAATAAAGTGGCAAATGCAAGGAATCCTCCCAGACTCTGTGATTCTTTATCTCAGTAAGTATCCCACTAAGAAAAGGGCACATCTACCATCAAAGCATGCTTGAACGATGTTGGACACAGCAGGACAAAATCCCATTGGCGACTACGCTTTCATTCTCCAGTATTAATGATATTGAAACTAGTGCAGCCAGTGGCGGTATTATCATGATTTTATTTTTGCACCTCTAGCACTGAAAGAGGATATAAAAGAGAATGTAGATGAGGGCAAAAAGAGAAGAAGAGGGAGAACGATTAAATTCAGCCTGGAAATATAACAACCCACACTAGCTACACTGAATTTTGTAATAGGTGAGCAGGGTTACCATGTTGAATAGGCACCAAGGACACAAATAGCGAGCATGCCAGTAAATCACTTTCACTGTGGCTCTTTGTCTGCATGTGCACAATTATGCAGCGTCATATCATCAGCAGAGAGTCCATCTAACCAGGAATGTGTGCCAAAACCTTATCCTGTCCATGCAGACACGACGCTTCCCAAGGACTGAAATTAGACAGGTGCATTTAAATCCCTGTGAAACAAGAAAGCCTTGATGACTTCGATTCATGTACAGTACGCCACTCCTCGAGTCTGCTTAAACTTCTAACCTCAGAACATGAAAAGACAGGGTGCCGTAAAGAAATTTCACATATAAAATAGGAAAGTAAATGGGAATTTATCGTGTATTTACTGCTCCAACCCTCCCTCGGTTCACAAGCTGCCCACCCACATATACCCCCGCACATACACACACAGCCTCCAGCAATATGAGCATAGACGGTGGAATCCATAATCCAATAAGTTGTGCTTCTTGTGCTAAACCCAGTGAAGTCTGGCACACAGACAGAGTCCATGGAGAGTGTGGTCCCCTAAGCCTCGCTTGCAGGAGTGGGATGGAAACTGTATTCTCTGATAACGAACTTCAGATCTCGCCCCCCCCTCTGTGCTACCACGATAGCTCTGATTTCTCACACACATCGGGGAATTATGATATAATGATGCAATTTAATGCTGACTTTTTTCTTTTTGTAAAAGAAAAAAATATCAATTAAGAGAAAATTTTCCTGGAATAACAGCCGGGTCCGCCAACTGTGTTATGGAAAAAAAAAGATTGGAGATGAGAATGAGCATGATGTTATGCTTTATTGTCTGTTGTGTCCCGAGTCAATAAACAAGCAAGCAGTCATTTGGAGAGGAAATGATTGCTGTAGAACTGAAGCTCAATTGAATGGATTCGCATACGTGCTTTGCCATGCTCAAAAGTGACAGAAGAATTCATACAGTGATGGTAATTTTCATCGACACACTCACACTTTGTGAATGAAAATTGGTATTCTTCTGATGCTGTCTGTCCTTGTTCTCTGCCAGAGCTACAAATTAATGAACTTGACTTTGTTTAGTGCTGGGCAGTCATAAAAACATGATGCTCTTGAAAACACAAGACATTGTCGCACAGTAATTACACCAGCACTCATGCTTGTATTACACAGTTTAGGAGGACTCCATCTTTAACCTTAGCCCTAAACTAAAGCTAGTTCTAACCTTAAATATAACCTATACCTTAAAGGAATTGTTAAACCGTTTGGGAATGGCAGCAATGATGCAGTGCTTTTATCCAACCACTTTACAATTTGCCTGCCATTCACACACACTCTCAGAGCGATTGCAGCGAACCATGCAAGACCCGGCCATCAGAAGCAATTTGGGGTTCAGCGTCCTGCCCAGAGGACACTTTGACATGTGGACAGGAGGAGCTGCAGATTAAACCAGCAGCTCTGTGATTTGTGGACAACTCGCTCGTTCCTCCTGAGTCACCCTCTATTATCGCTCATTTGTTTTCAAAGTAGAAAAAAACAACAAGCAATCCCTCATAAAGCCACAAATTATGGCTTTTACACTTTGGTTTCTGTGCACAAACAAATAAGATATGAAGTGTTTATTGGCAAACTTTGCAGGTGTTGTTTGTTTCTAGCCTTTGTGCTTAGCTGAGCTAAGCAGCTGCTGCACTTTTACGAGACATTAAATTACTTACTTACTTTATTACAGACATGAAAGAGGTATTAATCATTTCATGTAATTTAATTTCACAAAATGTGTGTCATATTTGCAGCATTTACCTTCATTTTAGAGAGTAGAGAGAAACAAGGACAGAGATAGAAGAGTTATAAGAGGTACAGAGATCCCATTGCTGGGAATCAAACCAGGGATGTTTAATTAAAGTCTTATGTACCTTAAAGATGCAATATGCAAAATTTTCTAAACAAATATAGCATTAATATAGCAGCAAACAGTTATCTGC
>OMNN01027980.1:103602-116393 GCA_900302755.1 Chromis chromis
TAGCAGAGTAATGCAATTCATAGCAGAGCATTAAGTCACACTCCCTTTGTGTAACTCTCTGAGCTCTTCAAAATAAAACAGTATTCACATTATTTACTAAAGATGTCCTTGTCAAGATTTTTTATGCTCCTGATCCAATCTGAGTCATTTAAAATTTAGTATCTGCCAGTACCATTTTTTTTTCTTCAGATAATACACACCTCAAGTATAGTACATTAGTTGTAGTGTCTGGTTGCACCACCAGGAGAAGCCTCTCACTGTTTAATACTGTAGCTACCAAAGGAGGTGGTCTCTACAGAGTTGGCATTGTGGGAGTTTAGTTGGTAAAGGATCACTGTGATAAAGATGTCTATGAGGTTTATGGACATCAAGCCAGCAACGTGTCAAATTAAGCGGAAAAAATTTGGATTTATATGATAGCCTTTTAAATGTTGTTTATCAGGTCTCTGTGTAGCAGTAGATGTAATCATAGAATTGAGTGTAAGTTTATACTGATATCATCAGGCCTGAGGCATCCTCATTATTTACCTAGTTTAAGTGCACCTGAGCTTCATTTCAGCTCAGTTTAAGAAGTTGTGGTGCTGTATTGCAGCTCTACTCTGCTTCTCTCTGTTCAGGTCCATTGTGCTCCGGTCTGTGAGTTTCTGTTTTCACATAAATTTGCTCCAATCCATCGTGGAAAACAGACATACAGAGCAGAGCAGACATGAGGAAAATGAAGTAGAGAGAAGCCAAGTGAAGTAAAAAAAATACTCAAGTTGTTGACATTCAATGTATTTTACAGTGCCCACATGAACTAGTGGTTGTGACTGGATTTTTGTTTGTTGGCTTGATAATGAAGCGTGAAGAAAGGGGGGTGCTGGTGCTCTGTCTAGTAGGCCCTATGTCCAGAAGTCTTAAACCTGCGTTAAAGGATTTTTTAACCTTTAATATTTAACATGTTAGCTGCAAAACTAAGTAAATGTTGTTTAACTTTGTTAAAATCACAATGTTTTCAATTCCTATTATCAACTGCTGTAGTGGATGTCTGGTTTGTTTTAGAATATGAAACTACTGCATTGACATACAGATGTTACAGAGATGTTATGGCCGCATCTGCAGCCACACAGCTGATTTAAATGTCTGTAATGTAATGCTAATTCACTCAGGTAACAGTGTTTAGAGCTTTTTTTTCCACTGGAAACAGCTGTAGCAGATGAAAATAGGCTCGATAAGTCTGGTGAAAGTGAATCAAAACAGTAAATTGAAACAATGATCTTAAAGATGCCAGTAATGCTCAGTAAAGTGTTTTGGAGCTGCAGAGGCGGGTGATAATTCTGTGCGAGTTTGCTACACAGAAAGTGACCTTTCACATTACACATAGTCATTTCATCCATTGCCATTATGAAATATTGATTAGAGCAGCTTTAATTTATTAGCAACCTTCATCCTAAATCTTGATCTGAACTAAAACTAACTCAGACTCTAACTTTAAATCAAACTGCAAACCATAAACTAGCTTGTTAAGAAGAAAGGACAGGGCCAGAAGACATTACAAAATGACCTCACACACTTTGAAGGTTTAAAACTTTTCCCTCACACGCACGCACGCACGCACGCACGCACGCACGCACGCACACACACACACACACACACACACACACACACACACACACACACACACCCACAAGGCTATCCAGATGAATGGGTGGCGTGGGTGGATCGGCCAGTCTGAACTAAGCTGCCCATTTCCACAGGAAAGAAAAGAGTTTTGACACAAGCCTCCCTTTAGCCCACACCAATGCTCAATATCACACAGTTCAATAAGGATTAGGTGGGCTGTACCATCCGGTCTGAGCGGTTTCTCAGTGTTATTCAGATGAATTAGAAACAAAAGTGCAGCATAACAATAAGTGACAAAAACAACATAACGCTGTTTTAGTTAGCAAGATCTTTCTAAAAATGTTGGGTTGTTCTTCGCCTCATACTGTTAACAAAATGAACAAAAATGCCTGAAAATAAAGGGCACATAAAAACATTTAGCTTTTTACTTTTATCTTTCTTGTCATTTATATCAGGTTATAGATTTTTATCTGCATCAGAACTAAAAAGCTCTTTATGTCTTGGATTTGGTCTTGAGTCAAAACAAGTAAACCAGGCTCTGGAAACATTGTTGCAGCGAGGTTCAATACCCAGACTGTTGATGTGTGATAAGTTACTGTATGCCTGAGCAGTTACTTGGGTCAGTCTTCATCAACATGTTTAATGACTGTTTTAATGATTCACAGCGCAAATGAGCTGAGACGATTTGATAAGGTTATAGATGTACAGAGACGTCCACCTGTTTAAATCCATAGTGTTACACAGGCTTATTGATGAATCTTTAAGTCCTAAACTTTTGCTCTTATAGACTTGATGTTATTTCAGACAGGACACTTTGTCAGATTTAACCATTTATTTCGGAATGACGTGCATTTGTGTTTGGCGGTGACTCTGCTTGAGTGATGCTCTGGAACAATCTGAGCAAGTATGACACAGCCAGTCCTTGAGATCACCAAGCCCCCAGCAGAGCCTGAGATTCTCAACGTTTAAATGAATACAGTATGAACACAGAAACAAGGAGACCAACTTAAATGGTCGTCATTATATAAATCCAGTTTGCACAGTTTTAACGTACAATTATGAACCATCTGTGTTCTATAGTCCTATAACGTATGAGAAACAACCATTCCCTTAATTCCTTCTTCCTGTACAAAATAGAAAGTGAGTCTCTGAATGAGCAGTTCAGGTTTGCGGCTTGTTGCTAGATGCTCACTGCTCCCAGCTGGCTCCTCATCCTCTTCCACCGACTGAACAGAGTAGATGCAGATAGGTGTGCTGCAGCCCTCTTTGTAAAATCATAAGAGTTATGATATTGAACCTTTAAAAGGGAGGAGGTTAGGGAGGAGGGGGATATTTCCCATTTACCATAGGATGACATGGTAAAAGAAGGTCTTAAAGATACAATGGAGCTTGGTCATGAAGAGGTGGGTGGTGCATGTCAAAATAACGTCCACATAAATGCCAGGACACGAAGTTTCCCAGCAGAGCAATGCACTGTAACAAGATGATCAGTGTTATTTACTGCATCTGTCAGTGGTTTTGTTGTTGTGGCTGATTGGTGTAAATATAATTCTAATTTTTGCAGATAATTAACATGTGTCACTTCCCAAATTTAAACAATTTTTCTTGCAAATTAACCTGCATTGGTTTATTTTATTTGAGTATATTGCCGGAGACACGTCTTTTAATTAGGACTTCTGAGACATGCTTTGTGTACAGATGAAATATCTGCAGCTCCGCCAATGAAATTCTAATTTTAATGGATAAGTCATGTGATATTCTATATTTTCTCGTTGTCAATAAAGCTCATTAAAATATCCTATCCTTTTTGCTAGTATTAGCTGTGCTGCCATAAGGGTTATTCCTCTAAACACATCAGTGAGTCACTGCTGCACTGGCTGACATGTTCCTTCATTATGATAAACATGGGCACTGTGGTTTATTTTGAGTCAGTCCTACATGCTGTCCTGGTGCAGAGCTCCAAATCTGCAGCGTACCATAGCTCCCAAAATATGGCAATGTTTAATAGAAAATTTACAGCAGTTATATGTAATTATTTAGTTTTGTAGCTGTGCCAGTGGAATGGCTGTACGGTCAGTTCGTCAATTACCAGGAGATTTTTATTTGAATAGTCCCCAGTGGATGAATCCTAATGGCTCTTTTAACCTGATTTTACCTCCAGTCCCACCATGAGCATGACCTTTGCAGTTTTGAGTGAAATGCCTCAACATGGATTCATAAAACTGGTCAAATGTATTGGACTTGCGATGAATTATGCCAAGTTTTCCACTAGCGCCATCATCAGGTCCAAATTTAACTGTGCTCAATTCGAAATTTCTGCAAAACTGCATTCCCAGCAACCTTGGCTGTGCATACTGCGACTTGCAAGAAGGAAAATATGAAATTTCATCAGCCCTGTCTTTTAACTGTTCATAGAAAACGACTGACAGGAAATTTATACTGCTGTAAAAATGCATATTTCTGCGCTACTTATGTATGAATTTATTACATGAGCATGTTTTATTTATTGGAACGTTGGCTTTGCAATTCAAATGCACAGTCTAGATGTCACAGAGATGTCTATTAAACTCCTGGCAACTCCCAGACTAGTTGTCCTTTAGAGGTTAGTTCCACACACGTCTAACACACATTGCAACAAAGCCCAAATAAAAACCTCACAGTGCCCTACTTACTGTTCTGTCATGTTTGCATGTGTTTCCCGTGCATGGCTTAAAATTAATAAATAAATAAAACCTGTTTGAAACATCTTTCCAGTCTAACCAGGCAAAGCAATTTGCTATGACAACACTCGCTGCACATGGCTAGTCAAATTATCATAACATTACCGAGATGACCGCATTAAGGACAAGGTGCCTGAATAGTACTGTAATGTATTTTAATAAAACATTTACATATTGTGTAAGATATTAAAATGGAAATCATGCTAATTGTACTAAAATATAATAATTCAATGGATACCCAACAGTGATGAATGGGATTATTTAGTGGGCAATCAGGGCACTGAAGCTAACAAAAAAAAAACTAGCTGCTAATGAATGAATTCACTTCTGTAGCTGCAGTAATCACCACGCTCATGGTGATCTGCAGAAGCTCACTCCCGTCTCCAAGAAGAACAAAGTCAAATGTATTTTACAGTCATACCCTCATTTATAAATGCCACGAGTTATAGATTAGAGTGTGGAAATGCAGAGCAATCATTACTTCTGATGATTAGAGTGTTATTGAACTAGATGCAAATATAACATTGAATTGTGGAAAAGTCATCATGTTCTACAGATGACATACAGTGCAAATGGAATTTCTTATTGCGGCATTTTACTTTGAGTCATGGAAAAAATATATTGGTATGACTCGACCACCGGTGCTCTTAATAAAAGACACATTTTTTCATGTACTTGTTAGTAAGAGCGTTATTTGTGACACGTCTTTCTCTAATAGAGAGTACCTTAAAAAAACAACCAGAGGAGTTCATTTAAATCAGATCCAAGGAGGTGGGTCTGTGACAACAATGGTTGTGATGAATGATGATTGGGAGTCTTTGATTGGACTGGCCCACCTAGGACTTTAATCATATAAATACAGCATTACACTGTTTGTCAACTGAAATTATTTGTCAACAAATGAGGGTTTTACAGTCCCATTGGCCAAAATCAGCAATGCATTGTTGATGGATTCATGGGAGATGGAGCGATGACCAAGAAATGTGATGTTCAAGCCAAAGAAATGCCTCATAACAAAACCGGATTACGATGACACTTCTTTCCATTATAATGCACGTCCAGTTCTGCTGATGGATCTTTGCTCTAATTAGCAAACAAGCTCTGCTGTAAATGTGCTTTTATTATTTATGCCACAGTGTGAGCTGTGCCAGACCAATGCTGATGTTGTCACAGCTCTTTATTTTTATGGTCCATTTTTTATTTATTTTTCAGTACTGGCATTTAAGTGGACTGTGATCAGCCTCGTCATGATGGAAATGGATTATTTTAACAAAAAGAAAAGAAAAAAAATCTATACACCAATATGCCAAAACATTAAAACCACGGGTAAACTGAATAACATTGATCTTCTTGTTACAATCGAATGTTCTGCTGGGAAACCTCGGGTTCTGGAATTTATGTGGATATTACTTTGACATGTGCCACTCGTCTAAACATTGTTACACATCAAGCACACCCACTCATGGTAACAATGCACCACACTAAAACTGCTCAGGAGCTGATTGAAGGACATGACAAAGAACCCTAGGAGTTGTCCGGACCTTCAGACTACCCAGATTCAAATGAGCATCAGTGGAGTGTGGACAAGCCAGATTCACAGAGGTCCCACCCCACAACCCACAGGATGCAAAGCATCTGCTGCCAACATTGCAGTACCAGATACCAGATACCTTCAGAAGTCCTATGTCCACGGCCCAATGGGTCAGAGCTTTTTTGGTGGCACAAAGGGAACCTCCACAATATTAGTCAGGTGGTTTTAATGTTTTTCCTGATTGGTATTACTCATCAACTGTCCAACAAAGATCTCTTGTTTGCCCCTCCAGTCCCATTGACCCATATATACAGTATACATAAAAAAAAAAAAAAACATAAGGCCACAGGAGAACAATGTAAACCGCATCTTGGTAATGCTATCAACATTTATATACAGTCACCGTAAATAGTTCATCCTCTGTCACAGGCATTATTTTACCGTCTGGGTTATATAACTTAATGTGACTTTCTCCAGAGCCTTGCACAAAGTGTCAGTTGTGTTTCCCTTTGCACCCTTGGTTCGAGCAGTAGAGAGCTCCAGAGAGATCAAGTCTAATAATAAGATTATCTAGTGGGAAATCTGAAATTTATGGCAAGTCTTCACTGTTTATGATAACAATTTTTTAGCAGCCATGAGATCACAGCTGGGGTGGTTAGCACTGTCACCTCACAGCAAGAAGGTACTGGTTAAAAAGGGCCTTTCTGTGTGCAGTTTGTATGTTCTCCATTTGCCTGTATGTGTCTTCTCTGGATGCTCCATCTTCCACCCACAGTCCAAAGACATGCATGGTAGGCTGATTTGTTATTCTATAGGTGTTATTGTGAACGTGCATAGTTGTTTGTCTCTCGCCCGATGTCAACTGGGATAGGCTTCAACCTCCCACAACCCTCCATAGGATAAAGTGAGTTTAGATAATGGATGGGCGGATCACAGCTATGTGGTTACCAGTAGAGGTTGATACTTAAAGACACTTATTAAACAAGCAAAGAAAAATATGCTGTACTGGAATCAGACAGGACCCCGTAGGGACAAAATCCCAGCTGATTAAAGGTTCAAGTTGTTAAAGGCAGTCAAACCTCAGTAATCCGACAGCAGTCCACCACACATTCAGTCCTATGTAGCTCTGTTTTTTTCCATGCCCTTTAAAAACCTTCACAATGGAGCCTCTGTGGAAATAAAGATGGGTTTGGTACTTTTTATCTTTATTAGGATGTTTCAGAGTGCTGTGGCAATGTATGCCTGTGCTGCACTAATGCTGCCATCATTCATGCAGGAGCAGAGAAGCCCACAGCATTGAGCCTGAGGGACTTCTGTCAAAAGGACTCCCTATGCAGAAAAAACTTAATAAGAGCAATATTTTACAGCCTTTTATAATGGCAGTGTTTATGTAGTAGTTCTGCTGTTGCATGCAGTATGTTGGAATCAATGCATCCTGAAGAGGCCTGTTTTCCCCCCAGTTTAAATGTGTTGTTCAAGAGTCAAGTTCAGTACTTAATTTGCCTCCGAATGATCAATCAGATTGCATTAAATTTAAGCCACTGTCAGGCAACCATAGCAATGACAACTGAGAGAATCTGGGCAGGATGTGTACCTATTTCACATATTTTATTTATTATTGTCAGATTTTTTTTTGTTCTGGTTTTGTCAGGTCAGCTTGTCTGTCAGTCACACGAGCAGCTGTCAAATCACTACTGTCTTGAAAAGGAGAGTTTGAATTGTGTGTGTGTTTGTGTGTGTGCATGTTAGCATGTGAGTCAACCAAGAAGCTGAAATTCTTTTTTCGCAGATCTGAATGACTTTCCTTTTTTACCTCTAAAGTGGATCCTCCGTGGACGCAGCCACAGCGTCTTTATTATAGGTACCATGGTGGTGTTTTATTACTCAGAAAACAACAATAAGACTGGGCGCACTGCTTATAAATCTTATACATTTAATTGTTGTTGGCTTTTGGTTGATTTCCCAGGTGTGGGAAACGGAGCTGTCGAAGAATCAGGGGAAATAAATCAGCGAAACAATGAGGTGACACCTCAAAAGAATGCACTATATTACTGTTACATCATACAGTCTGCATGTACAGCATGTTGGATCCAAGATAATTGAAACCAAGTTCGAAATATGTGACCGCAAGATATATAAAATTACCCCAGGCTCTAAATATAGCAGACATTTTGTCAAAGGGAAGCAGAAATGCAGCTTTAAAGGTCAAGCTGTTAACTGGGTTTCTGCCTAAAATGATTTTGTCATGTTAAATAAACTAAAGCTGCTCTGGGATCACATTTTATGGATAAGGAAGCAACTCATAAAATATAATATATCATGCTGGATGTTTGGAACAACCCTTCCACTTCTGGCTCATAAATGTCATAAAACATCACAGAAAGGATTTCACTATAATAGGGAGCGATTTTATTGTTAAAAAAGTGGAAACCGGAATGATTAGGAGCACAAATCACTACCGTAGGATAAAAAGATCCATATACTGACCCGACAAGACCTCACAATGAATATATCTGATAATATAAAGAAAAAATGCAGAGAAAATCAGAGTCCTTGCTTCTAGTATATGTTTAAGCTTCCAGTGAATAATGAAGTGGAAAGATGAAAGTAAGAGAAGATATTATGGTACTAAATCATCATTTTCTCAGAAGTTATCTCAAAATCCTTTTCAGCTCAGCTAACTAATGTCCCCTTGTTGGAACAATTATCTTCCTTGAAAAAAATAACACTGAAAGGTCCTTCTGATCACCACCATGAACAAAAAAAGCAGCAAGGAACATTTTTCCTGCTCTTAGGGCCTGCTGGGACATGAAACAAAAGCTGTAAAGCATTAGTATTCAAATGAATTTTACAGGTGACATACAGTGCACAAAAGGTGGAGTAACAAAGAAATCCTGTTGTCGCACACGGGAGACAGGACAACTATTTTTCCCCTCAAACTGTGACAACTGCCTTTGACTACTTTCATACTTCACCAACTCCATTTCCAGCTGACGTTAATAATTTGAATTTAACAGCTCGGAACTCATTATTTTGACTAGCTAGCTTACAGACACTATGTTCTGGATCCCGCATTTCATTTTAAGAGTGGACGTAATTCTACCGCATTTTCTGAAAGAAAGAAAGAAAGAAAGACTGTCTAGTGAACTCCTTTTGTCCAATTTAAGACCTTTAAGGCTCGATCATCCTTGAAGAAATTCCTTCCAGTGGATGGGAGGCTGGTACTAATGCATTGGAACACAAAAATGAAATATGCTCAAGGACATTAGCTAAAAGAAATTATAGAACATAACAGTCATTAGCATAATTGATTAGCTTGTAGTTTATTCTATATTCGCTTCAACTGGGAAAAGATTGATGTAATTCTCATGTCTGCTCATTAAAGAAAAATTCCCCTTATTATCTCAGCATAAGGACTGAAAACAGGAAAACTCACATGGCTCTGTCGAAAGGGAGAAAAGTCCACCTACCAGCACCTGATTAATATGATATACACCGATCAGCCACTACATTAAAACCTCTGACAGGTGAATAACAGTGATTATCTGATTACAGTGGCACCTGTCAACGGGTGGGATATATTAAGCTGCAAATAAATAGTCAGCTGTTGGAGATAATGCACAGGAGGAAAACTGGCCAGTGTAAGGATCGAGCAACTTTGATTTGAACTGTGATGGCTACACATCTGGTCCAGATCATCTCCAAAACAGCAGGTATCCAGTGAGTAGTACCTGCCTAACGTGGTTCAAGGAAGGACAACTGGTGAACTGGTGACAGGCTCTTAAGGCTTATAGTTGCATATCGGGAGCAAAGGCTGGCATGTGTGATCTGAGCCCACAGAACTGTAGCACAAATTGCCAGAAACCTAAATGCTGCTATGATAGAAAAGTGACAGAACACAGTGCATCACAGGTTGCTGCGTATTTGGCTGCATATAGCTGCAGACCAGTCAGGGTGCCCATGCTGACACCTGTCCACCGCTGGAAACACCGACAATGGGCACATGAGTGTCAGAAATGGACCATTGCGCTTGTGTGTCATTTACCTGGGGAAGAGATGGCAGCCGGGTGAGGCAAGCCAGCAGAGACCATGTGATGTTCTGGGAAATGTTCTGCTGCGAAACCTTTGGTCCTGGAAAACATGTGGATGTTACTTTGACATGTACCACCTACCTACATATTGTTGCTGACCATGTGCACCTTTTCATGGTATTCTCTGGCACTACACTACAGGACTCTTCAAAACTTCACACATTCAGAGACCACACACTTGATGATCAAAAAAGACAGATCGCTCAAGATTTCTCTCTTCTGATCTTATAGTGTGTGGTGTCACTATGGAGCACACCACACACTAACCGATTCTTCAGCAGAGTATCAGGTTCTTCACGCTCAATATTACAAGTCTTGCGTAGTCAAACGTGACTTCAGTGTAAACAAACGGCATGATTGTGGGCTGTATGCATTACAGCGTGAGTTGGAGGTCAGTAAAAATTGTCACAAGTATTACAGATAGGTTGGAGAGCAGGGATGTGCGCTAGATGCTAGCACCAGTGCTAGCAAGTCAAAAATATTAATAACGTTACCACAATCATTGCAAACTACCGGTGATGGGGATAACGGCGTTATAAGTAACAGCGTTCCTTTTGTCAGTAATGAGTAATCTAACTGACTCTTCCCATCATTATAACACCGTTACTGCCGTGTTTTTTCATCAGAACATTTAGATCTCTGGGGCAGAGGTTTTTTTTTTTAGGGCTGTCAAAATTGACGCACCCTTTAAGACTGGGACGTGTCGGCGGCGACACATTTGTGCAGCTGCACTTTGGATTACCGTAAATATGTCACCGTTTGTGCTATTGGAAAAAATCCAACAGTTTCTGAAAGCTTAGTCATTGAGTTTTACAGCCAAACAGGTGTAAAAATCCGCATTAACCCTTTGACCAGGCCGACACGTCCTGGTCAAAGGGTTAATGCGGATTAATCCATCATCATGATTAATCTGATTAAAATGTTTAGCGACGGCAACTCCACCGAAATGCGTTGCCAGAGACGTTTCGGGGATATTGAACGTCGATTTGAAACATCTCTACAGTCCAGTTACAGTCCATCTACCGGTTGTCTGAAGTTACGTGACAAGTTTTTTTTTTTTTTTAATTTGCACTACAAAGAGTGCATATATTTGTAATTTCATTTTGCCCAGTTGTGACCTGTTGAGGGGCAATAAATATCAATAAATACATTTAAAAAAATAAGTATTTACTGTATATTTATTATAGTATTTACTTCCTCCTCCGTCAGTCAGCTGAGTCAGCTCGTGTCTTGATTGGCTATTGTTCCAGTACACGTGACATCACACACTGTGCTGCTCGGCTCCTCTTGGACAACCAGACACACCACAGGATTTCTAGTCGTAAATATTAAACATGTTTAACATTTACGATCTCTCGATCGGAGGCCTTCCGATCACTCGTAACACACCCCACACCACAGGAGAATCAGACACGATGTAGTTTGCAAACATCCGACAATCGGGCCTTTGCCGGCTTTGATCGTAAGAGGGAGATCGGGGCAAAAATCGGCCCGATTATCCTGTAGTGTGTGCCAGGCATTAGCTAGAGTACTCCAAAACAAATCAAGATACTGTTGCATATATACATTTTAAGATTGCGAATACGGGTGCAGGTACAGCTTCAGCCAAGATGGCTTTCTCCTGACTTGGGACTTCAGTGAAGTGGCTCATAGCTTTGTCCACCACGACAGAACATACATATCATTTTTTTTTGACTGTGCTTCTGTGAACCCCACACTGGTTAACAACCAAGCAATATTCCCCACAACTACCCAGTTTGTACAACACGAAGGCCACTGTCTTCTGTAACAGAACTGGTGCTGGTCCTGTTGTTCCTTCTCTCTTTCTCATGAACGGTTCAGTTGTGTCACACAGCCGGTAAAAGGATGCCCTGCTCATGCGGAAATTTTCTCTCCATTTAGGGTCACTGAACTTCATCCTGATGACCTTATCCCAACAGTCACAGCTACATGTTTGGCTTCATCCATCACTCCATTGGCCTACATGGTGATGTGACAGGGGCAGCCTGACACCAGTCAAAGTGAGAGACATGTTTATTCTTTCTTGTTGTTCTTGTCTCCCATTGGCAATAAGGTGGATAAGCCAAATCTGCAACACACTAAGAGCCAAGATCACCATTAACCAAAGTGGCCTCAATTTAAATAACCAAATTCATTTAAGGTTAGACTAACATTTACAGGAATGTCAGATTAAACTGCCAGTTTGTGTTCTAACCATCACAGACCCCTGTGCAAACACAATGCAGTAATCAGTAACAGGGATGAAAGTATTTATCATGTATAAGGAGACATGAATAACCAGCTCCTCTACGCTCCATGTAAACGCCATATGATCCAACTGGGATAAGCCTCATAAAAAGGACAATAGTACGCCTGTGAACACAATCTATGTGTGGCATCCCCGCAACCACCCCATGCTTCAGGAAGCTATTGTTTTCAGCTGTAAACCCCCTGGTAAAACAGCAACGTATCAAAAGTCAAGCATTTCATTTTCTTTTAACGTGTCTATGCGGTGTTTTTATACGCTAGAGGACATATAAATGAATTCAGTATCATGGCTGAGCATTTTCACTTTGAAACTGAAGTGCACTGATGACAGTCTCAAAAGGATTCAGACTGCCATATATATATAATGAATGTAAGGAACCAATCCTATTTGCATGATGTGACTTTTTGTATCACTGTTCTTTTTCAGAAGCAGTTTGTGGTTGTATTATATTGATGTTTTACCGTATTACCCGAATATTACAGCTTCACATTGTGTAGTGCAGAGTAGTTTTACAATATTTGAGCAGATTCACAGATGGTATAAAGTAACAGTGAAGCCATTTTAAGACAGAAATTGGT